>PVLA01007539.1:0-103341 GCA_004027455.1 Hydrochoerus hydrochaeris | reverse complement strand
TCACCTATCAAAAGAAACAGGTTGACAGAATGGATCAAGAAACATGATCCCTCAATATGCTATATACAAGAAACACATCTGACCCAAAAGGAAACTCATAGATTAAAAGTCAAAGGATGGAAAACAGTATACCATGCAACAGGAACCCAGAAAAAAGCAGGAATAACTATTGTATTTGCAGGCAATGTGAACATCAAACCTAAAATGATTAAAAGAGATAAAGGTCACTACATACTTGTTAGTGGAAAAATTCAAGAAGAAGAACTAACAATTATAAATATATATGCACCAAATACAGGAGCACCCAATTATATAATGCAAATACTAATGGACATGAAAAACCAAATACACAAGAACACAGTTTTAACAGGAGACCTTAATACCCCATTGTTACAAAGATATAGATTAACTAGACAAAAAGTCAGCAAAGAAACAATAGAACTGAATCATACCTGTGATCAAATAGACTTAGTAGATGTTTACATAGAGTTCCATCCAACTACATCAGAATACACATTCTTCTTAGTTATGCATGGAACATTCTCCAAAACAGACCATATATTATCCCATGAAACATTCTTAAGAAAATGCAAAGATGTTGAAATTATCCCATGCATAATATCTGACCATAGTACAACAAAATTGGAAATTAAAGGCTAAAAAAATTTCTAAACCTGAATAAATACATGCAAATTAAATAACAACCTTTTGAACAACCAGTGGGTTACAGATGAAATTAAAGAAAAAAGAAAGACATACCTACAATTCAATAAAAATGCAGAAAAAAACATACCATAATCTGTGGGATGCACTCAAAGCAGTCTTAAGAGGGAAATATATAGCAATAAATTGTCATATAAAGTAAACAGAACAAGCACAAATAACCTAACACTTAGTCTCAAGCATAGAGAAAAAGAGAAGCAAGTAAAACCCAAAGAAGAGAGGAAATTATAAAGACCAGAATGGAAATTAATGCAATTGAAACAAAAAAAATTACAAAGAATTAATGAATCAAATCTGGTTTTTTTGAGAGAAAAAATAAAATTGACAAACCTCTAGCTAACCTTATCAAGAAAAAGCTAGAAAATAAATTCACAAAATAAGGACTGAAAAGAGAGAAATTACTACAGATCCCATGGAAATTCAAAAGATGATGAATACTTACTTTGAAAGCCTCTACTCACATCAAGAGGAAAACAGAGGAAAAGGACAGATTTCTAGAAATGTATGAACTACCAAAGCTCAACCAAGAAGATATAGCAATTTTGAATAACCCAATATCAGCTATTCGAATTGAAAAACGTGACTAAAAACTTACCAACAAAGAAAAACCCAGGTCCTGATGGATTCATGGCTGAATTCTACAAGAAATTTAGAGAAGAGTTGATGCCAATATTTTTTAAATTCTTCAATGAAATTGAAAAGGAAGCAATCTTCCATAAATCATTCCTGGAGGCAAGTATTACTCTGATACCAAAACCAGAGAAAGACCCAACTATAAAAGAGAACTATAGACCAATCTCACTAATGAACATTGATGCAAAGATTCTCAATAAAATACTCACAAATAGAACAAATCATCAAGGAGATTATACTACTAAGTGAGATTCATTTCAGGAATGCAGGGATGGTTTAACATCCGTGAATCAACAGAGTCAAAAATGAAAACCACATGATGATCTCTATAGATGCAGAAAAAGCTCTTGGTAAAGTCCAACACTTGTTCATGGATAAAAACCCTACAAAAACTCAGAATATGCAGTTTCTACCTTAATCTCATAAAAGCCATCGATGAAAAACCAACAGCCAACATTATACTAAATGGACAAAAACTGAAAGTTTTCACTGTAAAATCAGGAACAAGACAAGGATGTCCACTCTCACCACTCCTATTCAACATAGATCTGCAAATATTAGCCAGGGCAATCATACAGAGAGAGAAATAAAAAGAATAAAGATAGGGCAGGAAGAAGTTAAATTATCACTGTTTTCAGATCACATGATACTCTACATAGAAGACCCCCAAGACACCATTATAAGACTACTAGAAGTAATAAACAAATTCAGCAGTGTAGCTGAATACAAAGTCAATGGTCAAAAATCTATAGCATTCCTGTACACAAACAAAATACTCACCAAGACAGAAATTATGGTAATATCACCTTTCACAATGGCATCTAAAAAAATGAAATTCTTAGGAATCAACCTAACAAAGAATGTTAAAGACTTATATGATGAAAATTGTGCTATGCTAAAAAAGGAGATTGAGAGGATATTAGAAAATGGAAGGATATTCCTTGATCTTGGCCAGGAAGAATCAACATTGTGAAAATGACCATACTCTCTCTCTTTCTTTTTTTTTTGGTACTAGGGATCGAACTCACTACCTCATACTTGCCAAGCAGGCACTTAAGCCACTGAGCTAAACCCCCAGCCCAATGACCATGCTCTCAAAACTGTTATACTGATTTAATGCAATCCCAATCAAAATACCATTAACATATCTTACAAATCTAGAGAAAATGCTACCAAAATTCATTTGGAAACTGAGGAGCCCTAGAATAGCAAAGGCAATTCTGGACAACAAAGGCAAGGCAGGATGCATCACAATTCCTGACTTGAAACTATATCACAAAGCTACAGTTATAAAAATCAATGTGGTACTGGCAAATATATAGACCTGAGGATCAATTGAACAGATTAGAAGATACAAACATAACTACAAAGACACTCAGCCACCTTATATTTAACAAAAGGGCTAAACGTCTTCACTGGAAGAAGGATAGCCTCTTTAATAAATGGTGTTGGAAAAATTGGCTTTCCACATGCTGAAGACTAAAACTAGACTCATGCCATCACCATGCACTACAGTCAAAATAGATCAAAGATATAAATATTAAAAGAGAAACACTAAATATACCGAAAGACAAGGTAGGTAGAAGTCCTGGAGACATAGGATTAGGCAGAGAGTTCATGAACAAAATACGAAACGCACAGGAAACACTTCAAAGAACAACCGGGATCTCGTATTACTGAAATTTTTTGTACTTCAGGAGAAATCACCAGCAGAGTGAAAAGAAAACACACAGAACAGGAAAGAATTTTAGCCATAATTTCCCCCTTGATAGTCTGGGTAGATGCATAAATGTCTGATCATTCCGCTTTCTCCAAAGTACAGTCAATCAGGAAAAGGACCTTATGTCCCTCAGGATAAGGATGGAAAGACAATCTGATTACATTTTTGGTGCATCAGGATCCTTCCCCAAAGGGACCTGGCCTCCCCATCATTCAAGAAGTTCTAGGTCTGTAAACTGACTCAAATCCAAAAACTGGCTGGGGACGGGTGTGATTCCCTGCTACCACTATTTGAAGTAAGTTTATTTTCATTTGTCCTTAAATTTTTGCAATTATATAAACCTTGTAAAAATTTTGTAGGCTTTGTATGTATTTCACTTCTGAGAACACAGTAGCTAATTAGCCAATACCATAGGTCTGCACATGTCAGATTATTCTGGTCATTGTTCTGCTTCTGCTCTCCATTATGATAAGTGCATGGACCCTGCCTTTGGTGATTAAATGCTGTCACTTGACCTTTGCCACTCTGGGATCCAATCAAGCCTATTGGACTTAAATTTCCTGAGTAACTGAAGGCCATATTGTAAGTTCTGGCATACAGAGAAGAGCAATGATGGTGTTCTTCAGGGATGCTTTTGATCCCCTGACAAATATTTTTCTCAAGGTGTTGGTGAAAAGTGCAATCTATGACTGATAGGTCAGACCTGCCCACTGTCTGTATTTGAAAATATTTTATGGAAGTCCAATCATTTGCATGTTGCACTCTCAGCATGAATAGTTGCAATGCAGACTCTGAGATCTAAAATATTACTATTTGTTACTTTATGAAGACTGCTTCCACAGAGAAAGGTGATGGTAAGGAGGCAGAGAGAGTAGGAGAATGCCCTAAACTCCACATAGCCTGGCTTTCTCAGGCATTTCCTACCTCACTTGCCGTTATCATACTCTGCATTTTTCCCTCTTTTTACTCCAAAAACTTTTGTGCTCACGTTCTTACTGACCAAAAATATGCCTTTTAAACTGTGCCAATTGGCTTCATTTCTGTAAGAAGTAGCTACTGATGTTAGGAGAGCTTCTATGTATTAGTGAAACTTAAGAATATTTAAGAAAATCTTAGCAGTGAATATCCCTGGAAAATACAGTGAAAGTTTATTCATTTTTATTTTTATTTGTCATCACTTTTTAAATGTTGTATTATAGATGAACTATGTGTTTAATATTCCCTACATTGGTGAACATATGTTAAAATACATTAAATGTTCTACTTTAGAGAAACACTCATGACTTTCTACTAAGAGAAAAACACTTGAAATAGTCTTGGTTTATATAACTTCACTTGTATTTGTGCCACATATTGTCTGTCTTTCCTTTATTCAAGGAAACTGAAGCCACTGGTGAGATGTGTTAAGAAGCAGTTAGAGAAGTCTTCCAATATGAGGAAGACCAAAGAGAAGCAGTTTGAATGTGTTTACTGAGGTGATGCTGGAGCAACTATAGCCTTTCTCACCTCTTCTCATTTTCATGTTTTCCCTAAACATCCACAGTCAAACTGTAGTCACAGGTCTCAAGGCTCTGCTGATGTTTGACAATGGTAGCGGGTAAGCAGGAAATTTTAGGAACAAAGTTTTGTAGTTGCTTGAAAATAAGCTGCTACCTCTTCAAGTTTTATTCTCGTTTCAGTTAAAAACCCCATAGAAAACTCCAATGAATTGTTGAAATTCATCAAAATTTCCCTGCCACTTTTGTTGAGTGCCCAGAGAAAACATCACTGCTATGTACCAATATGTATTCACTTCAGTCTACAATATTTAACCGTACGATATCTGAAACAAAGTGATCTTTTCACTGAGCATGCTCCAAAGTACGCCTGCCTTTGCATTTGATAGTTTCTATGTATACCCATAAGTCTCCACAATAAATTAAGCACTGCTTTGGAAATTGTTCCCAATACTCCCCTTAATAGCTGTAATAAAACTTTCTGTATTTTTTTTTATTTAGAGAAAAAAAGAAAAACAGAAAAAAGGGTAGAAATAATACAAAATTTCAAAATAACAGCAAGAAATCACTACTTGTTACAATGCATACTGTTATCTTACAAGTAATTGCTCACTTCACAAAATTAAAGCATAAAAAGTGGACAATTAAACAATGACAGTACAAACCATTGTTTAATGAACTAACAAAAACTTTGCAGTTTGGTTATATATTTGTACTCTTTTATCTCTTAAGTGTGCTTATCAAACTTTTACTGACCAATAGGGGAGCACATTTTCTTGTTTTAAAATAGAAATGTAATTACTTATTTTGAATTTCAGTTTTTGTGCAGGGGTCCATTTGTGGAAATACTGGCTTCCCTACTATTTTTTTGTTTGTTTTTGCATATCAAGAAGGAACAGAGAAATGAAGGAGATCAAGTAGTGAGACAAGCAACTGAGAACTATGCTTGCCTCTGTGGTGCTGGTATGTTCACTGGTTTTGTACCTGCAATTTAGTCTTGATCTTGATGTCATTTCCAATTTGAAGTGGCAGTTTAGGAAAGAGAAGGAAGGGCAGATTTCCTGTTGTCTGACCTGTAGAGAGCTGTGGTTGAGTTTACTTCTGGAAAGCTCAGATTCTCCTTGTTGACCAAGGACAGCTGGGACGTGACAGCAAGAATCACAAAGGATCCCAGATACCCTGCTCCCTGCTCAGTTCAGAGCAGCAGTAAGTAGAGAAGGGAGAGCCCTGGACAGATGTCTGCCTGCCTGTCTCAGCCTCTGCAGTAGCTTTGGAATACAGAAAAGGCCATCCTTGCCAAGCAGCTTAGAGAAAATTATATATTTTTTAAAGAATAAAAAAGAAAGAAAAAAATACAAAACAGAAAAATGGGTAGAGGTATTATAAAGTTTCAGTGAAAATATTAACACTAAGAAATTACTAGTTGATGAGTTACATATTGTCCTTGTAGAAATAGTTGCTCAAGTTACACAATGAAAGATCAAAGGTGGACAGATACTCAGATATTCACAGTGCAAACCATTTTGTTAAATGATCTAATGAAAACTTAGTAATATAGTCATCTATCTTACACACCTAAGCATACATAAAGTTATATTCTTTATAGCACTTTCCCTCTGTTTCACTTTCACAATTTCTATTATACATTTTGGATCTTATTACTCTTTCAGTTTTTTAAGATTTTTTACACTAGAGACACAATGTGATATGGGTCTTATTTATTTCACTTATGAGGATGGTCTTAAGTTTCTCCATTTATCTATAAAGGCCTCAAGGTCACCCTTTTTAGAGCTAAACAATAGTCCATTGTATAAATATACCACATCTTCTTCATCCACTCTGTGGTTGATGAGCATTCTAGTTGCTTCCAAGATTTAGCTATTAAAGTTGTGCTGCTATGAACATGTGCACATATATCACTGTGATAAGACCTTTTCAATTTTTCTGGGAAAATACCAAGAAAGGGAATAGCTGGATTGAATGGAACTTCCAATCATAGTTTTTTGAGGAATCTCCGTATTGATTTCCACAGTGGCTGCACCAGTCTACACTCTCACCAACAGTGGAGAAGCATTTCTTTTTCCCCACAGGCTTGCCAACATTTTTTATCAGTTGATTTCTTGATGGCAGCCATTCTTTCCAAAGTAAGATGAAATCTCAATACTGTTTTAATTTTCATTTCTTGAATGATCAGTGATGGTGAACATTTCCTAATGTATTTATTTTCCACTTGTATATCTTCATCTTAGAAATGTGTACTCATTTCAGATGCCCATTTTTGGAAAGGGTCTTTGAATTTGGGGGCTCCATGTTTTTCAATTCTTTATATATTCTGTATGTAAGTCCTTTGTCTGAGGGATTGTCAGCTATAATTGCTTACTCATTCTGTGAGTTTTCTTTTCACTTTCTTGGTGATTTGTTTTGAAGTTCAGAAACTTTGTAATAATATGAGATCCCAGTTTTTGATTCTTTGAAGTGTTTTCATGCAGTTTTCATTTTGTTCATAAATTTTCTGCCTATTGCTCTGTCCCCAAATTTCCTACCTACCTTGTCTTCCAATAGATTTAGTGTTTCTGTTTTAATATTTAGATCTTTGATCTATTTTGATTTTAGTTTAGTGTATGGTGACATCATGGGTCTAGTTTCAGTCTTTTGCACATGGAAAGCAAATTTTTCCAATACCATTTATTAAAGAGGCTATCCTTTTTCCAGTGAACATGTTTAGCCCCTTTGTGAAAAATAAGGTGGATGAGTGTCTTTGTAGCTGTGTTTGCATCTTCTAATCTGTTCCTTGATCTTCACGTCTATTTTTTTGTCAGTACCATACTGTTTTTATCACTGTGGCTTTGTAGTAAAATTTCAGTTCAGGAATTGAGATGCCACCTGCTTTGCCTTTGTTGCCCAGAATCTCCTCTGCTATTCTAGGTTTTTTCTGTTTCCAAATAATTTTATAAATATTTTTCCTAGATCTGTGAGGTATGTTAGTGGTATTTTGATTGGGACTGCAGTAAATCTGTATAACAGTTTTGGGAGTATGGTCATTTTCATAACGTTGGCTCTTTGTAACCAAGAGCAAGGAATATTTTTTCCATTTTGTAATATCCTCTTCAATATCCTTTTTTAGTGTTGTATAATTTTCAGCATATAGATCTTTTAGGTTGATTCCTAGATATTTTGTTTTTTGGGGTGCTATTGTGAAAGGCGATGTTTCCATAAATTCTGTCTCAGTGAGTTTTTTGTTTGTGTACAGGAATGCTATTGATTTTTGAACAATGACTGTATCCAGCTACACAGCTGAATTTGTTTATTACTTCTAGTAGTCTTTTAATGGAGCTTTTGGGGTCTTCTATGTAGAGTATCATGTCATCTGAAAACAGTAATAATTTAACTTCTTCCTTTTCTCTATTTATTCCTTTTATTTCTCTCTCTTGTCTGATTGCCCTGGCTAGTATTTGGATCTATATTGCAAAGGAGTGGTGATAGTGGACATCTTTGTCTTGTTTCTGATTTTAAAATGAAAGATTTCAGTTTTTGCCATTTATTATAATATTGGCTGTTGGTTTGTCATTGATGGCCTTTATAAGATTGAGGTAGACACTGTGTATGGCAAGTTCTGAAGAGTTTTTAGCATGAACATTGTTGGACTTTATCAAAAGATTTTTCTGCATCTATTGAAATGACCATGTGGTTTTTGTTTTTGGCTCTGTTGATGTGGTGTATTACATTTATTGATTTGCATATGTTAAAACCATCTCTGCGTTCCTGGAATGAATCCCACTTTGTCAAGATGTATAACATTCTTGATGATTTGTTGCATTCCATGTGTGAGTATATTATTGAGAATCTTTACATCAATGTTCATTAGTGAGATTGGCCTATAATTCTCCTCTTTGGTTGGCTCTTTCTGTGGTTTTGGTATCAAAGTGATGCTTGCCTCTGGGAATGAGTTAGGGAGAATTTCTTGTCTTTTGATTTCATTGAAGTGTTTAAGGAGTGTTGGAGTCAACCCTTCTCTAACTTTTGTGTAGAATTTAGCCATGAATCCATCAGGACCTGGGCTTTTCTTTGTTGGTAATTTTTTAAAATTTTTATTTAAATAGAAAAAAAAGCAAAACAGAAAAAAATGGAAGAAACAATACAGAATTTAAAAAAGTAAGAAATCATTGGTTGATAAATTACATACTGTCTTCTTAGATACAGTTGTTCAAGTTACAAAATTAAAGTATACGAAGTGGCCATTCAAACAGTGAGGCTGCAAACATTTCTGTTCAATGATCCAATAATAACTTAGCAATATGATTATCAATCCTACACACTTAAACATACATGCAGTTGTATCCTTTACAACACTTTCTTTTCCTCATTTTTCTTTTTAAGTCCACTATGTTTAATTATATCATGTTTCAGCTTGCTCCATACCTTACTGATCTGTTTTGCTGTTGTTGTTTACTCTTTATTTATTTATTTTATTCATTTTTTTATTTACAGGTTACCAGGATAACAGTAATAGGTACCATATTATATCTCATTTTCTTCACAATAGTTTTTCTTTCAATCAGGTATGGTAAAATCAAACCAAATTCAGAACATTATAGAAATGTTCAACAGAATGTTGAATAGAGCAATACCATTAATCAGAACACAGTAAAACAGTGATAAAAAATATTTGCCTTCAAAGAGATGGTAGAAGGAAATCCCCCTTATTTGCTATATTGCATATAGTCAACCTTGCAAGACATGCTCAGATCTCTGGCTACCATTTGCTAATGGAGGGGTATGTTTGACTCTCAGCCCACATGCTGGTAGGCTCACAGCCACTTACCAGGGTGGTGAGCTGGCTGCTTGGTTTCCTAGCACTCTAAGTTCCAACATGACACAGATCTCAGAGTGGTTCTCGCCCTGGGGCTGCCGCCACTTGCCAGGCCACAGCAACTTACCAGGGCAGTGAGTTGTTTGCTTGGTTTCCCAGTGCCCTAAGTTCCAACATGACTAGTAAATTTTTAATTATGTTTTCAATTTCATTAGCTGATATTGGGTTATTAAAAATTGTAATATCTTACTGATTGAGCTTTTGTAGTATATATGTTTCTGGTAATCTATTTCCTCTGTGTTTTCCACCCTGTATGAGTAGAGATTTTCAAAGTAAGTATTAATGATATTTTGAATTTCCATGGGATCTGTAGTGATTTCCCTCTTTTCAGTCCTTATTGTGTGAATTGAGTTTTTTCTTTCTTTTTCTTGATAAAGTTGTCTAGGAGTTTATCAACTTTGTTTGTTATCTCAAAAAACCAGCTCTTTGATTTATTAATTCTTTGTATTGTTTTTTAAGTTTCAACTGCATTAAATTCTGCTCTAATCTTTATAATTTCCTCTCTTCTATGAGCTTTGGGTTTGACTTGCTCTTCCTTTTGTAGAAGTTTGAGTTGTAGCATCAAGTTATTTATTTATGTCCACTCCATTTTCTTGATGTGTCAATTTCTTGCTATATATTTACCCCTTAGCACCACTTTCATTGTATCCCACAGGTTATGGTATGGTGTGACCACATTTTCATTGAATTATAGGTATTACTTTATTTCTTCTTTAATTTCACCTGTGTTGTTTTACTGGTTGTTCAAAAGGTTGTTGTTTAATTTCCATATATTTTTCATGTATTTATGCTGGTCATGTAATTTCTTTTGCCTTTAATTTCCAATTTCGCTGCACTATGGTCAGATAATATGCATGGGATAATTTGAATCCCTTTACATTTACTTAAGAATGTTTTATGGGTTAATATATGGTCTATTTTGGAGAATGTCCCATGTGCAGCAGAGAAGAATGTATATTCTAATGTGGTCAGTTAGAATACTCTGTAAACATCTATTAAGTCCATTTGATCACAGATATGATTCTGTTCTATTATGTTTTTGCTGACTTTTTGTCTAGTTGATCTATCTCTTTATGACAGTGGGGTATTAAGGTCTCCTATTACAATTGTGTTCTTGTGTATTTGATTTTTCATGTCCATTAGTATTTGTCTTATATAGTTGGGTGCTCCTGTATTTGGTGCATATACATTTATGATTGTTAGTTCTTCTTCTTTTAGTTTTCCAATAACGAGTGTGTAGTACTTTTCTTTATCTCTTTTAATCATTTAAAGTTCATATTGTCTGCAAACAGAATAGCTATGCTTGCTTTTTTCTGGGTTCCTGTTGCATGGAATATTGGTTTTCATACTTTGACTTTTAATCTATGAGATTGCTTTTGAGTCACATATGCTTCTGGTATACAGCATATTGTGGGATCATGTTTCTTGATTCATTCTAGTCAACCTGTTTCTTTTGTTAGGTGAATTGAGGCCATTTATAGTGATGGATATAACTGATATGTACTGGCTTAACTTTGCCATGCTATGTTTCTGTTGTTTGTTTTCTGCTTTTCCCCCTTGTTTAATTGCTTACCCTGCCTGATGGTGTCTTTCTGCTGTTGTTCTGGAGATTATGGTCATTTTTGTCTCTATCTAGTATGTCTTTCAATACTCTTTCTAGGGTTGGTTTGGTGGATATGAATTTTTTCAGTTGTTCTTTGTCATGGAAGTATCTTATTTCTCCATTAAATTTGAATGAAAATTTTGTTGGGTACATCAGTCTGGGTTGAAAGTTGTTTTCTTTCAGGGATTGAAATGCTTCACTCCAAGCTCATCTTAACTTGAGAGTTTGTGCTGAAATATGTGCTGTGGTTCTGATGGGTTTTCCTTGATAGGTGAGTTGTTTCTCTTCTCTAACAGTTTTTAGTATTCTGTTTTATGTTGTATGTCTGGGATTCTAATTATTATATGTGTGGGTATACATTCATGTTGGTTGTGACTGTCTGGCATGCTATATGCCTTGCTTATCTGTATATCAGATTTTTTCCTCATGTTTGGGAAATTTTCTTCTATTACTTGTGTGAATAGTTTACCTATGTCATTTGCATTGAATCCTGTATCTTCATTGATGCCTATTAGTCTTATATTGTTTCTCTGGGCATCATGCTGAAGCTACTGTATTGTCATTTCATGTTGCTTTATTGTTTCTAAAAGTCCTACTCTTTCATGTTCATTGACTGTGATCCTATCCTCAAGGTCCCAAATTCTATCCTCAGCTTCATTTAAATGTTTTGCCAGATTTTAATGATGTTTGTTTCTTGGATATCTCTTTGAATTTGTTTCGTAAATTCCACTTGTTTTCTCTATTGCTCATTCAAGGTTTCAATCAATTTCCCATGTTCCTGTATTTTTTTTTTATTTATTTCTTCTCTGGCTATAATGATCAGCTCCTTTACTAAGGTCATTATTTCTGTCTTTATGTTATTTCTAATTTGATTTTCTCTATAGACTCATGCATGTGTTTCTTTATTTCACTCATTATCTTTTCAGAGATTTCTGGGGTATGACTTAAAGTCCTCTATTTCAATGTCACCTGTACTTGATCCTGATAGCCTGGATGTTTGAGATTGCATTTGGCTTTTTTGTTGACCCTTTGGGCAATTATCTGGTGTCTCAATTCCAATAGTATATACTGTTGGTAGTGTGGATCTTAAGGTTCTACTGTGTCATTAATATTTTTCTGATTGCTGAGTACCACAGTGAAGAGGAGGGCCAGTCACCTGAATTCCACCTGCCGGGCCTGTTGAGTGAGTCCTATTTTCTTCCTGGGGCTGATAAGTCTAGGAGTATTGATGTAGGTCAACTCTTAGTTCCTGCTGTTAATTTATCTTTGGGTTATTCCAGATCACCAAATCTCCCTGTCTATAGTGTTTGTGTTGGCTAAGCCCCTACTGTGTCCCTATTCTGTGCCTGTGTGCCTCATAAGCCATTTTTATTTTCACCAAGTTGGGGGAGTCCCTATTGGCACACTCCTCACCCTACCTGATGTTCTCTGTGTGCAGGCAGGAGTCACCTACACTCTTGCCAGATTCACCAAGGTCTTACAGTTAGTTGGAGGGAGCTTACTACTGGCCCTATTTACCCCTTGAACACCTCTATTTTAGGGGCATACTAACCATATGAACTGGACTCTGCTGAGATCCTCTGTTTGAGTGAGGCAATTACTTAATCTCCAATCAAGCTAGCATGGTTAATCCACTGTAGTCCAAGGTTGTGGGAGAAAGGGTGGGAGCCAAAAATCAACAGCAGTATTAGGTCTAGGAGGTAGTGAGTGTCCCTGAGTGGCCATTAGGTGTCCTTGGTCTGGGTGTCCTCTGGGCATACTGGAAGTGCGACACAGCAGGGTAGGCAGTCTGGGGCCAAGGGGTGGGCCTGTGACTTTGGTCCAGGCAACTGCAGGGCATGTAGGAAGCATGGCATGGCAGCTTATGTGGTTCTGGGCCAAGGCCTGGGCCAGTGGCATTGTTCTGGGTGTCTTGGGGGCTCATGGGAAATGTGGCACAGTGGCGTAGGCAGTCTGGGGCCAAGGGATGGGCCTGTATCCCCAGTCTGGGCATCTGTGGGGCATGAAGAAAGCATGGTGCAGTGGCAAAGGTGGTCCAGGGCCAAGGGGTGGGCCACTGGTGTTGGTCCAGGTGTCCACGAGGCATGTGGGATGCATGGCACAGAGGTGTAGCTGATATTAGCTCCTTATTAAATACATACATTGCAAATATTTCTCTCCTTCCTGTTCTGTAGTTTTCTTTCCATAAGGTTTACTCTTTGCTACCTGCAATCATTTTACTTGGATGGTGTCTATGTGTCTAGTTTCCTTTTTGTTTTTTGAGTTTTGGGTATTATATGAAATATGATAATAGCTAAGCAAAAAAATACTTTACTGTGCAGCCCAGTAGTAAGAAGATCTGCCTATTGTTTTCTTCTCATAGTTTTATTGGTTCAGATATTTTTCTCTATTCTGATAAGAAATTGTCTACCTTTTTTTCCAGTGTGACTGTTCTTCTTACCTATGGACTCTAGATAATAAATATGTTTAGAATAAGGAAATGTGAAATCTATCACTCAATACCATTCTTAGAATATGATAGAGTACTAATGTTCCATTAGGTTCATTTATTTTGTCTGAGGAGAAAACCTTATGAAGATTAAAATCTACTTTTAGTATGAAGAAATTGTGATCATGAGAAATATTATGTGCTTTCATGCTATTTGCTTTTATATCTATGTTCTTTGCATATTGAGTACCTGAGCTGACATCATAAATCAAAGACATTTATGATAAATATCTAAATGAAATTTTAAAAAGCAGACTCCTGAATTTCTTGTTCTCTTATACTTGCTAGGATGATTCTAAGAATGACTCCCGGATCTTTGCCCTGAGAAGCCTCTTTGTCTACAACAGCATAGGCACCATTAGCCTCCAGGTTCTGGAGCAGTTGTAATATCCTTCCAGGAGCTGAGCTGCTACATATCAATGGCTTTTGAGGAGATGAATATTGAGTTATTTTTTCCTTACCCTGTCACTTGCTTGCTTTTGGTAGAGCAAAGGGGACCTAGGAAAGAAAAGCTTTGCTATGATAAATTTTTATTAAGGAAGTATAGGAGTTTTTAGTAGGAAGTTCCTTTTCCTTAACCAAATACTAGTTATGTGACAGAGCTCACAGAACTAATCAAGGCAAAGTCTTTCTCAAATTCTGATGGAGTACTATATTCTACAAGTTTTTTTTCCAGACTTCATCTGGGCTGTATGAGATTTTACTCTCTAACTGAAGTTGAGTGATGATTTCATCATAGCAGATAAGTATCTGGAGAATGCCTTGAAGCTGATTCCAGGTGCCACAACAAAGACTGGGTGTGAGAGATTCTGTAGGGTGTATGTGCTGATATGCTCCATCATTTCTGGAGACCCCTTTGTATTTGAGACTGGCTGGACATCTATAAAATGGTGACTGAATCATAGGTTGGAAGCTCTAACAAAGAACATAACGTATAGTGAAATTATTCCAATTCATGTTATTCTTTACACATTTGTTCTTTAGAATTCAAACTACAATGTTTGATACAAGTATCTGAAGTGCAAGCACTTTGTATCCTATGTTAGTATCTACTTTTCTTTGTTGAGGAGAATAGTTGGTCACAGAATTATTAAAGATGAAATCACAATACAAAGCTCATTTCACTGTGTGTATGCATTTTGTGCAGGCTTTATTCTTCTCAAGGAGGATTATGACTTTCCTATAGAGACATTTAACTTTCTAAAATTGAACATACAAAAATAATTGTATGTCCTTAGTAAATTGAAGAAGCATTCTTTTCATTTTGTGTGTTTTGAATATTTATACAATTACCATGGCATTCATTTTACTTTATATAGGTAATACAGATTTCTCTTAATTCTAGCAGTTTATTCATGCTATCATTTCAGAAAATTATATGAATGAGGATATATATTTTTTGTAAATTACTGGTGTGTTTATCCAAAGAGATTTTGTGAAAATACTAGTTTAGATATACTCATTAGTGCTTTCAGTTTTGCAATATTCCCTTTTCAATACATTCATTGAATAATTGGTAAAAAATAAAACTATCAATTCAGTTATAGTCCTTTATCTCAATGACTTTATAGAATAGTGAAGATCACACTAAACGTATATTATGATTGATCTATAAGGCTTTTGATAATGGTATTTAGTACTATGTAAAATGTTTTTTTAAATCCTTTTTTTGATGTTTACAACATGATATGGGATACATAGAGTTAATACAGTGATTACTATCATGTATCAGAAAACACATTTATCATCTCACATAGCTTTTTTTGATGAAACAACTAAGACTGACTTATTGTAATGATTTAATAAAATAGTTTTCATTAACTCTAGTCTCACTTTTATACTAAATTTCTAGACTTATACATCCAATACATTTGCTAGTTAGTGTCCTCTGAGCTACATCTTCTTTGTTTCTTGCACACTCCTGAGAACCACTGTTTTATTCTCTACTACTGTACAGTTGAACTTTTAAATGAAATATTTTTGGCATCAAAGTTATTTTTTTAAAAAAATCATGGTAGTGTTCTTAATATTGTTATAATGATGCTATTATTGACTATTATCTACTAGTCTGTCTTACATTTTTTTCCTCAGCTCAATTTCAACAAGGGTTTCAGTAGATTAGAAATAGACATTTGACTTTTCTTCAGTTGGTAAACATCAAGCAAACAGCTACTCTATACTTGCTACCATGTTCAGATCTGGGGATATCAGCCCAACTTTCTGTTTTCACTGGAGTAATATGTGACTCTAAATATAATGCCAGGTATATCATTGGTAGAAGTTTGACATGCAAATAATTATTAAATGTTTATGATAAGACACTATGTAGAACCCTGTAAGATAATTGAAACTCTGAGGAAAAAACTTTAATCTACCTATGTCAAAACTATTCCCACTGTATTCTGTTTTCCAACTTCTTAAGTGAGAAACCCAGTGCACAAGCATCTAATCTTTTTAAGGAGAGCATCTGGAAGTTCTTTCCAAGTCAAAAATGCTTTGTGTTTGACAGGCCAACAAGTGACAAAAATGTCTTAGCCAATATTGAGAATGTCCTGGAAGACAAACTGTATCCTAAATTTCTGGAACAAACAAAGAGTTTCTGCTCTTATGTCTTCACTCATGAAGAAAAGGAATTATTGTCACTGGGAATTATGAGTTTTTACACATTTCTGTGCAGGAGAATACATGCTGAACATATTACATAGCGTGTTTCCATTATTTTTGGCCAATTGTTCAATTTTTATAACAATTATATGCATATACTCATTCTCTATAAAATGTGCATAACTTATTTTTATCTTACTAGAGTTTACAAATTTTTCTTAAAGACTATATACTTGGTTGCACATATGTGTGGGTTCTACTTCTCTGAAAAAATACCACCTTAAAAATAAAAATCACTAAGTTTGTCTGAAAACAGGTGTATTCAGTTTTCTCAGGGAGGTCCTACATGTGAATCATTTAGTGCAAGGAGAATAGAAAGTGTATTTTGAAAGTTTAGAACAGACCAAATATAAATATTAGCCTCCACGTCCCTGAAAACTCACTGGAAATTTCAGAATTATATGCAAATATAGTGTGAGGTAACTTCTTTTATTAGTACTTATGTGATTTATTTTTTATTCAAATTTTGTAGAGAAATATATTTTCTATATATACTTTAGAATATTAGATGAAGATAGATACTGACACTAAGGTTTTTCTTTAGCTGTGATCTGGGGTACTATACAAATACTTTTAGTAAAAGCATGAAGGTAATGATAAAAGAAAGTAGGTTACATAATGATGCTTGTGTCTGTGAGAGATAATGACAGATTGAGAGAGAGAGAGAGAGAGAGAGAGAGAGATTAGAAGTAGTCTCAGAATCTTACATTCCATGAATTATAACTTTGCTATTTATCCCCTATAATTTGTGGGTCATTCAGAGCTGGGGACTCTGGTGGAGACCTACATGCAGGCCATCAACAGGTGGGTGGTGCCTTGCTTGGAGAGCACAGTGACCACTCTGGACCTGCATAAGAACATAAGAGTCGTGCAGAAGGCAGCCAACCACTACAGCGAGCAGATGGCCCAGCACCTGCGGCTCCCCACAGACTCACTCCAAGAGCTGCTGGACGAGCACGCGGCCTGCGAGAAGGAGGCCATCGCGGTCTTCATGGAGCGCTCCTTCAAGGATGAAGATAGGAAATTCCAGAAGATGTTAGTGGCACTGAGTTTTATTTTTCTTCTGTTTTTATTGTCATGTGTTTACTGTACAAAGTGATTGCATTCCTTGCAGTTTTTGGTACTGTCTCTCATTCACTACTTTCCTTAAACTTTCCACTGTATAGTGAAGCCCACAGATTACTGCTTTAAACTTGTGGTTCTGCTCTCATTCAAGGACAAAGCCTTTTGGATTCTCATTGTAATGGAGACTCTAAAACTAGATTTTCCTGCAATCCAAAATCTCAGACATATCATGCAGTAATTTCTCTGGGTGACTGAAACATAGTCAGAATAGATGTTCTCTTCAATACTTAATGCTTACTAATAAGTACATATTGGGGCTACAGACCTAGCCAGAACATTCTTTATTTTTCAGTGCACACCAAACACTTTGAGGTGTTTTCTTTTTCAGTACACACTTGGATATTCTTAGCAACTGAATTTCTCTTACCAGATCCTAATTCTACACTGTTGTTCATCTCATATTGCTCTTTGTTATATATCATATCCTTCAATATAGAACCATGGACACAACAACATAGAGGGGGAACAATGGAAGGAACAAGATTTAAGATGTGTCATGTGCATGTACCAAAGACTCACACTGAATGTAAACATTATATGTCATAAAGATGAACTGAAAACAATAACAATAATAATAATGATGAAAATGGGGAAATTGGATCTATAGACAGTTAGAGGCATGTGGGTAGGGAAGGAAAGGGGATTAAAAAACGATGCAAAGTATGTTATGTACATGTACTCTCCATCTAAGATGAATGTAAGCTTCATATACTGAAAACATGGGCTAATATAATAGAATTTTTAAAAACAACCATAGAGATCATAGAACACAGTCTCTTCATCTCATGTATGAGGATCTTGAGGCCCAGGAAGGTTCAAAAGTGTTTCATAGACTTGCAGAGAGCATTAGATGTTTTGAAAAAGTCAATCTACATTCATCCAACATCTCATTTAAATAGAAGAGTTTTCTTATGATAAATAGATCACAGCTCCTAGAAGTTTCTCTGGAATTCTATTTTCTCTCTGCAAATCTGTCTTTCAGGAAACAATAGAGAATAAGAAAGAGTATTTCTTGTTTAAGAATGAAGAAGAATCTGATCAATGCTGCCAAAAAGAGCTAAATTTGCTTTCAAAAGACTTAATGGAAAGTATTTCAGCAGGAACATTCACTGTTCCTGGAGGGTAGCAGTTATACATGGAAAGAGGGAAAAAGATTGAAGAGGACTATTGGCAAGTCACTAAGAAAGAAGTCAAAGTGAGGAGTAGGGTAGCCTAGAGAATACCATCAAGGGGCTTTCATAACTGGTTGTGAACAACAAGAAAACAGATTAGCATGAAATCTTTTTGTACTTTTCCCCCAGGGTTGAAGAGCAAAACTAGGGCCTCCTGCAAGTGCTCAGGGGAAATAACATTTATACAAGCTAAGACCTCTCACTTCAAAAGCAAAATATTCACAATAAAAGATGATATCACTTCAAGTTAGCTTAAAATGTCTAGGAAAGAATTTATCATCTGGTACATAAAGAATAATAGTTCATTATGTTCATTAACACTACCTGGCCTAAAACCTGGAATTTACTTCAGTCTTTTTTAAATTTATTTTTTATTATTTTTATTTTTTTTATTTTAAAGAGGGTAAAACAAAATAGAACAAAAACAGAACAAAGCAGATCAAAAGAAAACAATATAAGAAACATAGATTTCAAAGTAAGACAAAGGAGCTCAACAGTGGCTACCACAATGTCTCTTGCTTTGGTTTAAATAGTTGTCTATCTTCACCCACAATGAATTCATACAAAAATAACATAAAACTGATCTAAACAGAATAATGAAGACATTACAGGCCTTCAAAACCAGACAATAAGAAAATCAACAATGGTTACAGTAATGTTTCTTGTTCTGTTCAAAATAGCTATCCATACCTTCATATATGTTAAAATTAAATAATAAAAACTTACTAAAACCACTCTACACAAAGAATAAAATCATTACTGGATTTCACAGCATGATGATAGAAAATCAGCAATGGATACCATAATGTCTCTTATTCTTCAAAGTAGCTGTTCATTTCACCACACATAATACCATGTGTTTATACAAATTTAGATATATTTTCTTCTCCCTTCCTTTTTTGCTCCTTTTCCCTGAGATCTTATTTTCCCCCTTTGAGCAGATTCTTACCCTTTCATGGTATTTATTGAAGATTTTGTGTGTTATGTATGCTTACCATTTCTTACACTAAGAATACAATATGGTATTTATACATGTGAGTTTAATTTATTTCACTTATAAGTATGGTCTCAATTGTTTCCATTTACTTGTAAAAATCTCAATGTAATCATTCTTTATAGCTGAGTAGTACTCCATTGGGTAAAATTACTATATCTTTTTTATCCATTCCTCAGTTGATGGGCATTTAGGTTGTTTCCAAGACCTGGCTATTACAATGCTGCCTATTTGATAAATATGCCTGAAAGTAGAAATTTTAATTCCTAAAGAATCTGTAAGAAGTTTGAAAAATCAGGAGGGGGAGAAAAATGTATCCATTTCTTCATCAAATGAGAGGACTTGCAATGTGCTAAGTGTTAATGATTTATAAAGCTCACTCAGTCTTTGCCTCCAGACTGATGATTTGTGTACTGAGTGATATTACTTATGAATCTATGAGAATGTGCTATATAGGTGGTGTTGATGAATGTAATGAACTGTTATTCCTTATGCACTTAATGATAAATTCTTTCCTAGACTTTTTAATCTAGCTTCAAATGATATCACCTTTTATTGTGGAGGTTTTTTTCTTTTGAACTGAGAGGCTCTGGCCTGTATAAAAATTTTTCCTAAAGATAAGACTAGTAAGAGGAAGAGAGGTAAAGTTCATGTCACTGAAAGTCAAACACATAAAAGCACAATAAACTGAGGTTTGCACAACTGCAAATAATTCTGAGTGGCTGGAATCTAGAGCAGGTGGCAGGAAGGAGCCCTGGGAGAAGTTTAAGGGATGGAACTGGGAAGCAAGAGGCATAGAGGATCTCTGGTGAAAATGAGGACCATGATCTCTTTGTAGAGAGCCACTAGAAGTTTAACCTTTAAGCAAAATGATGTGCACACAGTTATTTTGCCGACCCGGTTCCCCAATAATGTCATCTGTTCTTTCTTGCTTTCCCAAGCAGGGGATGTCTTCCAAAGTTTCCTGCAGGCACAGCAGCAATAGCAGGAGTCATCCTGCAGTCAGATAAAGCTCTCACTGACAGTGAGAAAGCCATGGCAGGTAAATGCGCAAGATACAGCTTTCAAGTGTTATAGATTTCCCCAGTGACTCTGAAAGATACGAGAAACATTCCCCAAATGTGTAGCATTGTTCCTTCTGTGGATTGTGAATGCTGATGAATGTGAAAAATAGAATGGATTTGTAGTTTTATGTCATCTACAGAGGCAGCACATTTGGACAGCAGTGACTTGTGTTTATTCTGTGACTTTACTGTTACCTTTCCAATTTGATTTGGTCTCTAAGCTAAGAAAAATAGAATTATGTTTCATTTATTTGTCTTCCATTTTAAAACTTTCCTGGAACAGTGGAGAAGGCCAAGAGGGAGGCAGCTAAAAAGGAACAGGGAATTTTAAAAGTGAAAGAACAGGAGGAACAGCAAAGGATAGCAGCTCTAGAGAGGACCCACAAGGAAAACATGGAGCAACTGAAAAATAAGTTGATTTTGGCAAGAGAAAACCTCCTCAAAGAGCAGCATATGATGTTGGAGCTACAACTGCAGGTGAGTTTGCCTCTGCTCAGTGGTGTCTAATATTCCTAGTATACTTGCAGCATATTTATATCAAAGGAAATCTATAACACTTGAAAGCTGTATCTTGCACATTTACCTGCCAAGGTTATATCCAGATCACTGAAGAAAAGATCATCACCATTTGGGGTTTATAATTCAACAAAGCTCTGGATCTTTGACTGTTTTTGTTTTAAAGAAGACTCCTTTGAATTTTGCTCCATATATAGAATCTAAAGGACTCACATCATCTTGGATCCTATAGTTCCTTTGAAAAATTCCTTGAAGAATATGAGTAACATTTATATTGCTGTTTTGTGATTTTATAAAACAATTTCATCAGGGCCTGATTAACTTTAGCCAACATAAGTAGCAACTGGATTGCATTAACAAGGCCAGTATTTTCAGGGCTGCTACTATCATCCAAATACCCTGAGGTAGATGTATGTTGCCACAAAACAACATGTTTAGACTTAAAAGCACAATGTATTGTCAGATTCTCTCAATAAACTTACTGGTTTTTTCCCAGATGTCATGTGCCCTTACCCTTCTTTGGGACAAAACACCCAACGTCCATAAGTTATAAAAAGAGAGCTTATGGTTTCAATGTTTAGTTGGCCAATTCCAAGTTTGAAATAGCATGACACACAGGCTTTTCTTTCAGAACAAACCTCTGACCATTCCCCACCTCCTTCACAGCACATTCAGCTTCTGAACACATCAATGAATGAAACCAGTAATGAGTAAAGAACCCCAGTGAGACAGTCTCTTTCTGCACACATGAACATTTTGGGGGATATTTTAGATGAAAACCACAATATCCCATATGGATAGCCTGCTAGTTTTAGCTTATTATATCAGAGGAATTCTCACCTTGCCCATCTGGAAGTTATACAACAATTTTCTGAATCAACTAAAAACTTCCCACCATCACCACATCATTACCATGCCACATAAGAGGGGTTAAGAATACTTCTTACAGCAAGAACACAATTTGTTCTCATACTTCAGCATAGCAAGACTAAATGTTGAATGTATGTTAATGAAGCTTAACTATGTTTCCTTCTCACAATATCTGGTCCAATTCAGATAATATTGTTCATTGTTTAGTTATTTTGTATTAATTGCAAAAACATCTGTACATGTAATGCAAATTCATTTTACAAAATTTTTAAACAAAATGTCACTCAAAATAGCAGTATTATAAAAATGTACTTGCTCTCAACTTTTATTCATTTATTTTCCATCAAAAAGAATTTGCTTCAAGAAGGGTTGAGAAGAAAATCTGAGACAATGAGAGCAGAGATAAAGCATTTGAAGAAGATAATCAGAGCTAAAGAAAGAGATAATGATCTCTTTATTACATGAGCCTTAAATACAGTACATGAAGGAATAACTAAACTATTGTGTGTTCCTGGTAAAGTTGTTGGCAATGTAGTTAAAATGACTAGCTTACTTTTTAAGTAAACTTTGATCTTCTTTTAAGGAAATTATAGATTATGGATGTATGTGTTGGCCTAATCTGTTTTTCATCTTCATTCAGGAAAGTTTTTATTATAAAAGTTGCTTATTAGAGTGTATCTGTGTCTGGAACATGTTAGAACAAATGCCTGTACCTTATGACAGGTACTACTTGGTTTTAGGCAACACAACCTTGCAACAACATAAATATACAAAAAGTCCATTGAGATATTGCTTTTAACTGCAAAAATCAGAAATTACTTGAATGTAATCTGCATAGATATATAATATAGGAAATAAATGAAAGTGCATTTATGTTTTGTAAAGTATGGAAGGATCTTGAGGATATTTTAAATTTAAAATAAAAAATTTTCCAAAGAATATATATAGTCTGATCAGTCTTGTACATGACATTATTATTTGTATAAACACATATTTACAAGTAAAATGTCTTTTAAAAGTTTAATGAAGCACAAGCATCCATGGTTCTTTCTGGGGAGGAAGTGTAGGAATCAGCAGTGGAAAGGACATATAACTTTCATTACATACTCTGCTTTTTAATTTATTTGGAAAACTTGTATTACAAAATGTGGAAATAAAGTAGAAAATTTGACTATAAAATTATTAATGACAAGAATGAAAGTGGAATTGTCTAGTAAATGACAATATTTCTCATTTTTTCTAGAGATGATGACTACCAGGTCAATGAGAGAGCTAAGACTAGTATCTGAGTGTAGGAAACCATACAATTTGCATCCTAATCCTAGTTTTTTGAGGAATCTCTGTATTGATTGCACAAATCTACACTCCTGCTAACCGTGGAGGGGGGGGTCCTTTTTCCCTAAAAGCTCCCCCATTCCAGCATTTGTTATTGGTTTATTTCTTGTTAGTAGCCATTCTCTGGAGTGAGATAAATTCTCAGAGATGGTTTAACTCACATCTCTTGAATGATCAATGATGCTGAACATTTTTTCATATATTTATTTGCTGTTTGTATTTCATCATCTAAGAACTTTGTATTCATCTCAGATACCCATTTTTGGCATTTGGAAATGGGAAAAAATGATCACAAAGGAAAGAAGAAATAGGATAGAGGGGAGGGGAAAGGAAGGGAAAAGCAGTAAAAATACAAGATAATTATATTGATAATTTCTCTTAGTTCAGTAGAAGTAAAGATTTGTGCTAATATTAGTTGGAGAAATTTTTAGGCCTGTATCTTTTACTATGAGTAACTACTTTGAATGTAACAAGATGCAATGTATTAACTATTGCTATTCTGCTCTAATTTGCTTTTGAAATTTTGTGTTTTATTCCCATAAAATAAAAAAAATGCATCCAAATGCTGTTTTCCTTTGGTCTTCTTTCCTATTTCCTATGTTGTTTTAAAATTGAAGTATAAGTTTTCCCATGATTTTTGGAATCCCAATACTTCAGCCTGTATCTGAGTTATGGATTTAAGTTGTTAGAAACATAATTACTGCACATGAGGAATATGCAGTGATGAGAAAGATCCTGCCATGATTGTAGTTGCATTGTTTGTCTCTCTGTGATAGCCAGGGAAGAGAAGCGAAGTGACTTTTCAAAGTTAGACCTCCTGAAGGGAGGTGATAAAGCCTTTCATAGGGAGGCCTGGTCTTTCCAGGTAATTATTAGAATCCAGGCAGATAGAGTTACAGTTATGAGTTGCACTGTTGGAGTTGTGGTCTGTAAGCTCTGTCCAAGGACAGTTCAGAAGATTAGTGTCAAAAGAAATAAAGAGAAAATAATCAAGTGGAATCAAGGATGCTTTCTAGGAGGTTGAGAGATTGCCCTAGAACTATTTCCCAGTCCATGTCCATGACCTGAGATAAGTTTAAAGCCCAAACCCACCAGTTGTTAAGAAGCTATGTACCCAGGTTTAGGAAGCCTGGGACAAAAATAACTGATAGTGAATTCCCAGTTCTCCTTCTAAGATATCTGTGAACACTTGCCAAGTAGCTGTGCTTTAGGTAAATAGAAATGTTCCATTCTTACCTTAGGTAGGAATATAGAGATCTTAAACAGAATTTCTTAAATATAAGGAAAATGAAGATCCAAGAAAGTAGTACATATATGAAACAATAAAAAAAACTGACTACATGCTACTATCATAAAAGGCACTTTGATTATAAAATAGAAGGTGGAATCCACAATACATTAGAATTCTGTCAGTACAGGAGAAGGAAAGGATGGATACTGTAGAGCTACCTGTGTCTCTCAGTAACAACATTAGAGACAAGTGTCTCAGAGACAAGTGGATCAAAAGTTAGGATTATCTTAACCAGTAAAGACCACATCCCAAAATGTAGTCAGAAAACTTAAAATGGAGTATGTGGAGTTAGCACCCATCAAACATAGCTGCAAAATAATCTACCAAATATACTGCAGCTGTCATGGATCTCCCCAGAGATGACCAGAGCATGCTTAGGCAAACCATTGGCTCGAGGTTCCCTTGGCCTAGCATGGATCTAATATGACTAATGTATAAATAGGATCCTAAAAGCTATGTACTCTCCTATAAGGTACCATTCTTATTACTTGTAAAATAGGCTGAGCTTCTTTCTAAGTCACTTAAAACTCCATAGAAAAAGAGCCTACTTATGTATCTTTACTGGGAACTTTTCCTGGCTTGTGGGAGTTCTACTTTTTCCTTTATATCTTTTAAATAATTTGCTTGCATCTTATGTCTTCCATATCAGTTCCATTCTTCATTACATTGATTCATTCAACTATAACATGTGGTGAGCTAACTAGATATTACTAAACCTTGGGAAATCTCATGGGACAAGAACCAAGAGAATTTATTTCATAGCAGCCCAGAAATCACAACAAATTTCAGAGGCATCAGCATCCCAGAGACCTCACCAGAAATTGGAGGCATCAGAAGTCTGGAGACATTAAAATCCTCAGCAGTAGAGGCTAACTAGACAACTGAAACAAAAAGCGAATAATTAATTTGGTCCTCTAGTTTTGTTTTTATAAGTGACTCAAATACCTGTTGAGGGTGCAAAATAAGCACTGATCTAACCATGTGGAAGTGACTAGAGTTGGGGGCAAAGGGTTTTTGCCTTCCAGAGGACAAGAACCTCCACCAGTTAGTTGTTGCTGACCATCACAATGTGGAAAGTTTATTTTGGAGATTGTGGTACAGGCTTTCACAGGGACGGATGCAAGCTGAGTTTATTAGGGAAAAAGGCAACACATAGGCAAGTGCTTTGGCATGGCATCCCACAGAATGCAGCCAGGAGAAATGGACCTGGGCTGGTGAAGCTTTGCTTTTCTCCATGCAATAGGTGGTGACTGCCCTAGACTTGGGCAGCTCTTTGTTTAGCATCAAGAATGTTTGTACTTACCTGTGAGCCATGGACTCACTGTTATGGTTGATATATTGTGTCAATTTGAGAAGTTTAGAAGTTTAACTAAGAGACTCAGCAGGGAGTCAAGATCCTTACTTTGTAAATATCCTCATCCTGTGCAAGAGGAGAGCACAGAGATTTTTTGAGTGCTGCACAAAATGTCTGTGCTCTGGTGGAGGGTTGTTCCTCAGAATTGGATACAGAATGCCCAGTGATCCAGGCACTCAACCCCTACAGTTAAGAGACAGGAAAACCTGGCTACTGCTCCAAATGGAAACAGACTTTGGAATCATTAATATGGTGCTGGTTTTAGATGCATACACAATGCAAGAGTTCTGTGGTTAAAAAGGATTCCACCGCAATTTCAGAAGGGCTGGGAGGGCAGGCAGTGTGGCCCTGAGAGAGCAGTGTGTGAAGTTGTGAGTGTGAAGTCAAAGGTGTAGCAATAACCTCAGAAGTTTGAGAAAGACAGGCATATGGATCATGTAAGGAAAGTTACAAAGAGAGAAGGAATCAGGCCTAAAAGAGAAGCTGTGGGAGCTACAACCACCAGAAGTATCATAGGGGTGGAGTCACACAAGCCCTTTGGAGCTCACAATTTCCACAGATTGTTTCAGACTCTGGACATGTAACTATAGGACTTGCTGGATTTAGGACATGCTTTTGTATCAATCCTTTGTTTTCTCCTGTTTGTAACTTTTGGAATGAAACTGTTTATCTTTTGTAAATGAGTGTTGCTAGCATTTAACTTTGTTTTCATTTGTACAGGTGCTTTCAGCTAAAAGTTACCTTAAATCTCAGAGGAGGTTTGTGACTTGGACTTTTCAGCAAGGCTAAAACTGTTAAGACTTTGGCAACTCTTGAAAATGGACTAAATACCTTTTACACAAAGGGATGTGCATGAGCCTTTGGGGGGCCAGGAAAAGAGTGCTATGATTCTAATGCAATATAATGTCAATAGACTTATTGTTGGTCCTTTAAGGATTGGTAAACCTGCTTTATAATGTTCAAGTTGTGAAATGGTAAGGATAGACATGTCTTTGTATCTGGAAACCTGTTTAAAGAAATCTATCTTGTTACCAAGTTGACAAGAGATAGATTGTTAGGGTTGATACCTTGTGTCAACTTGAGAAATTTAAAAGTATCTAACAGACTCAGGAGATAGCTAAGATCCTTTCTTTGTAAATATCCTCATCCTGTGCAAAAGGAGGGCACAGAGATTTTGTGAGTGCTGCACCTGCCCTAATGGTTAGGAAGTGGCCTGCATACAATATAAGGGAGGAAAAGAGGCTTGCTCTTTCCACCATTTTGTTTTTGTCTTTGTTGTCTTCTGCTGCCCTGAAATGTTGCCCTGTACCATGTCATCCTGCTTTGGAGCCAGCTGAAGATGGACTGAAACTTCCACAAACTGTGAGCTAAATAAATCTTTCCTTTCTCAATTTTGGGCATCAGGTATTTTGTTTCAGTACCAGAGAAAAGTAGCTAAAACACTCACATTGAATATTTCCTTTCTGTAGGTTTTAATAATTTTCTTTTTGCTTTTCTGATTCTCTTTCCCTGCTTAGGATTTCAGGTATCAGAGAGTGTTACACTTATGTAGTTGTTGATAAATAACTCAGAAAAACATAGCTAATATTTAGAGTGTCTTGCTGCCTGGGAAGAGAGAAATTAGTCTCTTTAAACCTTCTGTCATTGTTTTTGCATGCAGAGGCCAGTGTAGGAAGTGACTGGTGGCAGGAGCAGCCAAACAGACTAGCTGATTCATCTGCTCTGGAAAGTTCCTAAAACCCCACCAAACCTGTCACTTCCTGGGGTAATTTTCTGATATTGATTTGCTCTAAATCTTAGTCAAACTTGTTTTCCTTGTGATACCTATGGCTTAAAGTTTATGCTGCTATCTGAAAGGTTATATAATCTGTATTTGCTTATTAAATTTACGTAATGTCTGACTTTTGAGACATTGTAATTAGATGTGTGAGCTTTGTGGCTTGATCTAGCTATTTGAATTTCCTGAAAGGACAGGCCTTATTTTCTTTTTAATTGCCTAAAAGGCCTTCAAACAGTATGGCATCCCAATTCTGGGCTATTCAAGTGAAAAATGAAATCCAATGGTTCCAAAAGAAGCAGCACTGATGCCCACCTAAAGCTTCAGATGTCCAGTTATAAATAATTCATCTCAACTAAGGGAGAGCAGGACTGAATTTGAAGGAAAGTATTTGTCAGATCATTACCAATGGAAACTAAACCATGGACAGGCCTGCTAGACCCAAAAATCAATGATGAAGCCTTAGTAGCTTCCAGCTCTGCTAACTAGCCAACTGTTGCATTATTATATTGTAAGAGTAGACTGAGTGGGATTACAAAACAAGGTGTGCAGAAGCCAAATGAAAATTATACATCAAGGCCATTTTGGCTCATATGCAGCCAGAGATGCCCAAATCTGTGAATTATAATACTCAGGTCTATTAGAGTACCTCAATTAAAACCCAGTCTTGTCTGGGGATTTAGCTCAGTGGCTTAAGTGCCTGCCTTTCAAGCACAAGGTCATGAGCTTGATCCCTGGTACCAAAACAAAACAAAAAAAAAACCAGTCTTTTTTCAGCCCACAGTTTGAAGAGCTAATTTAGAATTTGAATCTAGAAACTAATTTAGATTCTGAATCTAGAAAAGATCAGATTATCCTGAGGAAGTACTTTATTAGTCTGTCAGATCCAGACATTAAGAAGATGCTCCAAAAATTCAAACTGGTCCCACAAACTGAAATAAGGCAATTAGTCAATGAACTTTATTTGGTACTAATTAACCATCATGAATTAGAGGACAAATGAGAACTGAATACAGAGGCAGGCTAAAGCCATGCTAACCCTGTTTGATAAGACTCATGTCAAAGCCCACAGCACTAGGCAAATGTGAGGTAATCCAAAGAGTGAGAGAAGCAAGTCAGAGTGCTTCAAGTACAAGGGAACAGGGAACCAGGCAAAAGAATTCTGGAGAAACCATTTAGTCCTTGGTGGACCTGTCAGAATACAGAAGACCCTTGGCAATGGAAGAGGGATGCCATTATTGCCATTATTCCCAGAAAGGGATAAGATCATCCCTCACCATGGTAGTCAGAGAAGAAGGCCCAGATAGTGAATGGTGATGGTGCCTGTTGCAGCATGCAAGGCTCCCACACAAGAGTATCATAATTACTTCATTGGAGTTTTAGGTAACATTAGATGTTGTAAGCAAACAAATTATATTCCTTTGTAATACATAAAGTATCACAAATGGGCTGAGATTGTTTGAACTTGGGCTGCCTGATGTTTCATTAAGGCAATTGAAAGGACACCTACACACCCAGTTATGGTGGGCTTCTTGATACAGGTTGGCTAAGGTTCATTTGAGAATTTGATTTCCTCACTCAACCTTTCCTGATGATTGGGCTCTCTATGCAGTGTGAATGTAATACTTAATTGCCTTGGCAATTCCTTGTGTTGTTTGTGATGTTAAAAATGGTGTTGGAGACCACTACCCAGCGGCTCTGAGCAGAATTTAAATTTTACTAACTGGCTTTCTATGTTTATCTGTGAATCTGTCTTAGGCCTCGGCCCCTTGCCTGGTGATGGGAGCTGATCCATAGTAAGTGAACCTCTGTGAATCACTGGTCTTGGCTGAGGCCTGGAGTGGCCTGTGAAACCAGAGACACCTCAAAAGGCAAGATAAAGCCACAACTGAGAACACTTGGCTCAAACATCAATTAAGTAGCTAGAGACTGCAGCTGCAGAATTTACTCCTCCAGTCTCACTTCTACCATGTCTTCATGATAAGACAGTTCTCCTAAATTGACATGATTTATTACTTGAAGATGTCCTTGAAGTGACTACCAAGGTCCTGCTCATTGCCTGAACTTTCCTCAGTTTTCCCACCCCTTGTTGTTGGACCTATTAAAAGTGGGTGGTCCAGAGAAGCCTTTGTCTTAGCCCTCGGAGTCTCAAGCTCAGCTAAAGGGTTTTGACCCTCCTGGAGCCCTAAAATCATACCACTCATCTCATTTTATTTAAGCCTCCACCATAGCCTCATTTGGGAGATCAGGGATCTAGGTCAGGACCCCATAAAATGGTCCATTATAACTCTGGAAAGATAGGTTCTGTCCAATCCTAGGGATTGCTTCTTTAAATAGGACTTTTACAATCTCTATAACCCATTTTAATATGGTAGGAAAGCCCTGTATTAACACAGTAGACATATCAATGCATAGCAAGAGATGTATATATCCCTTACATGTAGGCATATGGATGAAATCCATTTGGAAATCTACAGGCAGAGGCTCATGGCTTTGTAATGGTACAATTTAGGAAGATGAAACTGTGGGTTTTGAAAGACATAGTCAGGACTTGTCTTCCACAGCCATTGTAGCTTGGTATAACTGACACCATCTTGTGCCCTGTATTTGACTTGTGCCCTGTATTTGACCTAGTAGAGTGAAAAATTATTCAGGGTCCAAATCCCATGAGAGAAGCAGAATGAGTTGCACTCACAAGAGAAAAAAATTAACCTACTCAACAAAGAAGCAGGATACAGGTGTCAAACAAAATTAATATAAGATTCTAGCTAAATTGTTTCCAATGGGATGTTTTCTCTTTGTAGTGTTCTGCTTTACATGTCCTATAACCTTCCAGTTCAGGCCACTTGGTTGACTAAAAAACAGGTGTCTATGGGTGGTTGCTGAGCTCTGCTAGTAAAATCCCAAAACTTATCAATTTGGCTGCTTGGATTTCCATATTGTCTACGAACACACTTCATTTGGGACCTCACTCAGGATCACTATTTAGGGATTTATAGGATCAAAGCCTCTCTTTGAAGTAAATTATTCCTTACAGGGACTGCCAAGAGGCATTCCATATCCCTGAGGAATCTCTTTGTTTCAAAGAGAACCCAAAACCCTGGATGCTAAATTTGGAATGAGTCTTCTGGATCCTTACCAGTAAGATTGTTTGTTTGGTGGTGTGTCCTTTTGGAATCCCTGGAGACTTTGGAAGCAACATTAAAGCCTTTGGGACTTATTCCCAGACCAAGATGTTGGCTGGGACTTGTCAGTCATAGGGTCAAACTAGTTCTTGGTGTCAATTTATGGACTGATTTAGTCTCTGTCTTTGTCTTGTTAATCTTGCTTGTCACCAGTTACCAAACTGTCATTTATGTTATAGGTCAGTCTGCTTTTAAATCTTTGCTGCTCCTGCAACACATCCTTAACCATTTTTGGAAATTTTGTTGGAGAGTGTCTTCCTAAGAAGAGCCAGTTACCCAGGAAAACTCCAAACATTTTGTGAACTTACATGACCTGCTTTTGGGGTCTTTTGCCCTCCAGAAATGACTTGTAACCTCTCTGTGTCAAAGGTGCATCAAGTCATCTTTGGGACACTTGGATACTCTGACATAAGTGATGTCCACATGCTGTGGTGGTGAGAAGGGAAGCAGTGACTGATAAAAGCTATTAGAGCAGCTGGCATAGAACGGTCCCTGATGCCACCTCCTATTCCTTTGCTACAGTTTCCTCTGCCTCTGCTGGGGGTGCATAGCTGATGGATTCCAGCCAGTGTGCTGTGTACCTCCCCACAGATCACTCCTTGATCCGTCCCACCTCGAGGGTCACTGGGAGCCCCCTCCTCTGGCCTAGGCAAGGCCACAAATGACCTTAGCAGAGCAGGAAAAAGGACTCATATGCAGCTTACTCTGCCCATGGGCAGACAAGGGGAGAAAGTGTTGGGAGCCTAGAACAACAGGCAAGGCTCCATTACAAGAGGGGCAATTGTCTAAGGGAGGGGGTGTGGGGTGACTGAGTGCCCAGTGAGGCCAAAGCAGCTGAAAAGAAGAAAAGGGAGAGACATTTGGCACCTGGGTGCCTGGCGTGGCATGAGTCTAACACCTGAATATGAGGGGGAAGTAAGGCTGGCTGGGATCCCACAGCCATGGAGTACATGCACATAAAGACAGCTGCCAGAGTGGGAGGCAGGTGAGCTGGGAGCTGTGGCCAGAGGGGCTGGGCTGAGTCCCAGGGCTCCTGCCCCATCCTGACCCACCCTGTGCACCCCAAGAATAGCTTGGTGCTCCCTTTCTCCTCCCCCCATGCTGAATAATCAGCCTGAGTATGGCACCTTAACCATTTCATTCCCAGTGACTCCCAGCCTGGCAGTGATCAAGTGATCAGTCAGGGCTGGGGACAGGACATACTTTTACTCCAGGTCCCTGGTGTGGACATCTCCAGGGAAGGAAGAAAAACTGAAGCCTGAATGTCTCCAGACTCCCACCACAGACACAGAGGGTGGCCTTGGCTCAGGGTAGGATCTGGCCTGAGCTCAGTGGGGGGGGTCATTCTCTCCCTAAAGTACCCAGTTCCTCTTACACATCCATAGCAGGTCCCCTTTTCTGGGGCTTCCACCCTGGGACCCACCCCTACTGACTCCCTCCCCATGAAGAGCCCACCAACAGCTTCTCCAGACTCTCTTTACTTCTGAGGGATGAGAATGCATCTGCACCCTGTGATGAAAACTGGTCCCAGGACCGGATGGCAACCCCAGTTCTAATCCAGCCCATTTGGATCAAGTTTCTCCTCATTCGCCCTACTTGGAATCCAAATGACGGCCAAGGTAAGGAGGCTCTCATATGGTATCACCAGACTCTCCTGGATGACTTAAAGGCAACCACTTGAAAGCCAACTAATCTGTCTAAGCTTTCACAGAGGTAAATTGGGGACCTGATATGGCTCCATCTGCATTCTTGGAGCACCTCTTAGAGGCATATTATATTTATACACCTATTTACCTGGAGGCACTTGAGAACAAATGCACCCTAAATATGGCATTTCTCTCCCAGTCAGCCCCAGATATTAGAAAAAACACTCAAAGATTAGAAAGATTCAAAGATAAGGCACTCTCAGAGTTAGTGGAGATAGCCCAAAGGGGTCCAATAACAAAGAAGAAGATCCCTTCCCCAAAGACCAAGTGCCATGTTAGAGAACTTTAGGAGCTTTGGGCTACCTACTGCCAGTTGTGGATCTTGGGTTTTACCAACATGGCTCAACCAGTCTACACCTCCACTGGAGGGCATTCATCTGGAGCTTTAAGCTGGACTGAGCTAGAAGAACAAGCTTTCAATGATTTAAAGCAGGCTCTCATAAATGCCCAAGCTCTCCCTCTCCTTGACTTAGCCAAACTTTTCCAATTGCATGTGACCAATGGCTATGGGATCTTTCCTGGCAATTAGAACCCATGGCTACAGGGTGGTCAAATTGCCTATGGAAAATTGCAGCCACCTCAATACTCACCAAGGAAGTCTCTAAGTTGACTTTTGGCAGAGACTCCAAATAGTGGCTCCAAATGCTTTTGAGATGGCTTTCCAATGCCCACATTATCCTTTCTTCTGTACACTGACTGCATAGAGTTCCTGTCTACCTCTTCCCTTAATCTAGTGACTCTCCTGCCTGATGATGACCCCTCAATGCCAATACATAATTGTATGGACATTATTGACTTGGTCTCAAGCCTGTGAGCTGACCTTACTGATCTCCCACTTGCCCAGCCGGAAGCCATCCTTTTCACAGATTGCAGCCATTACCTCTACCAAGGTACTCTAGTGGCAGGAGCAGCTGTGACTACTTAAACTAAGGTAGCATGGGCCTAAGATTTAGGGTTGGAAACTTCAGCTTGAACTTTAGCTCCATGGGCAGAACTGATGACTCTTACTCAAGACCTAAGATGGGGATAAACTAAATCTGTAAATATATATACAGATAGTCAGTACACTTTTACTACCATCCATGTTCATGGGACCATTTAGCAGGAAAGAGGGCTATTAACCTTAGCAGAAATGAAGAACAATAATACCCCTGAGATCTTAGACCTCCTGGCTGCCATTTGGTTGTCTCAAAAGGTTGTTATTATACACTGTTTGGGGCACATATGAGAAGACACCCCAATAGCTTATGGAAATGTCCTTGCTGATAAAACAGCCAGAGAGGTGGCACTAATACCAGTGGATCCTATAATGCTCCTCCTAGCTCTCCTGCCACCAGTGCTATCCAAGCTATCATACTCATATTTGGACTTGAGCTTAGCCAAGAGCTTAGAGGCCCATCTGTCTCTGGAAGGCTGACAGACCTTACCGGATGGATGAATTCTCATTGTAGAGTCATTAGGCCCCCAGTTTATCTAGGAGACCCACCGGGCCACACACTTATGAAGAACCAAATGAGCTGAGTTTTTCTGAGGACAGTACTTTATGCCCAAGTTATCTCTCCTGACTAAAGAGGTCAGTCAAAAATGCCTACAATGTCTTCAAGTGAACCTTCAACTGGCTCTCACTAACATTTGAAAGAGACAATGAGGACTTTTCCCTGGAGACTTCTGGGAGATAAACTTTACTGAAATGGGCCTAGGAAGATGAGGACATAAATATCTTTAGTTCTCATAGACATGTTCACAGGGTGGATTGAAGGATTCACCACTCAGACTGAATCAGCACTAATCATAGTTAAGAAACTCCTCTATGAGAGTGTCTTGATTTGGTTTGTCCACCTCCCTGGTGTCCAACAATGGCCCAGCTTTCACAGCTCAGATCATTCAAAATTTAGCTGCAGTTTTACAAAGCAATTGGAAATTGCATTGTGCCTACCAGCCTCAAAGTTCAGACCAAGTAGAGAGAATGAACAGAACCATAAAGGAAACTATTTCAAAACTGCCTCTTGAGACTGGCAAAAACTGGGTAAGTCTCCTTTCTTTTGCCCTTCTGTGTGCACAATGTACCCCTACCTCCAGGGCATTACTCCTTTTGAGGCCATGTATGACCAACCACTCCCTTTGATTCTCCATTTCCAAAATGATAAGCTGGCTGCTGCCACTAATGGGGAATTTATTAAGTCCTTACAGGCTCTCTAGCCTTTCCTGCACTTGAGCCACCACTTGTTCTGGGGTCACCAAACCATTCCTGAAAGACCTGATGACCCCCTGGCAACTCAATCTGGTGATCAAATTTACATCAGGAGTCAGATCACATGCCTAGGTGCCCACTGGGGAGAAACCTAATCAGTCATCTTGAGTATTCCATGGTTGCTGAAGTACTCAAGGTAACTGGAAAGAGCCACTGGATTCATCACTCTCACTTCAAGCCTGTAGGACCAGAGACTCCAGCTAAGTGGACTATCAAAAATTCTTCTGACCATTTAAAGGTTAAACTCCAAAGATGTGGGCCCTAAGTTTGTTTTTGTGTATGATCGTCCTTATTCCACCCATTCTCACAAAAAAAATCACTCTGCAGCTTGTATGTGAGTTATGACTAGAACTTCAGATAGAGTAATCCTAGCCTCTACCAGAAGCCATGGGAATCCTTTCTTTAACATCACCCTCTGTTTGATCATGGGGAAGGCTGACACAAAAATCCCTGAATGCACTGGCCTTGCCTTAACTGCCTGGATTGCAGCTGGGTTTTTCCTATTGGACTCAAATATTCCCTTCTATTTGTGGCTGGTTATCTCTACAGTGGGTGTATGTTCCACTAGTTCTAGGTTGAACCTGTGCCACTACTATTATTGCCATCAAACTGCTTGTGGTTGTGAAATTATCCCCCTGGTCAGATAATGACCCTTATCTGCCCACTAGGTATGACTCCAATAAGGGCTACATTTCATTTTGGCTTAACAAATTGGGAGATTTTTCCTGGAATGGAGAAAAAACTTGGGGCATTCACCTTTATATCACTGGGTGGAATCCTGGTTTGCTCTTTACCAGGGAGGGAACGTGAGGATCTGCAAAATGTAGATGAGGAAGATGACTTTTAAAAATGACCAGGCATCAAGGATTTGATTCATACACTAACACCAGTGGGGAACAATGTAGCTTGGCATAACTGATGCCATCTTGAGCCCTGTATTTAACTAGTGTCCTGTATTTGACTCAGGAGAATGGAAAGTTACTCAGGGTAAAAATCCCATGAGAAAAGCAGAATGAACTGTACCTGCAAGAGAAAAATTAACCTGCACAACAAAAGAAGCAGGATAGAAGTGTCAAAAATTAATGTAAGATTCTAACTGAATTGTTTCCAACAGAATGTCATTTTGTGGTTCTCTATTTTAAAATCTCTGTAACTTTCCAGTGTGGGGTCACTTGTTTGGACTCTGAAACAGGGGGTCTGTATACAAATGGTCCTGAGCTCAGCTAATTAAATTTCAAGTTTATCAATTAGGCTGCTTGGATTACTATATTGTTGTTCACAAACCCAGCCCATATTGCATGGGTAAAAGCATGACACGAATGCTATCGATAAAAATCTATCAACAATGATATTTTACCACAGTCTAGCTTTTTTTTTTTAAAGAAACGCTGTTTTTGTAAGGGTATAAATTAGGAACCTTTAGGTGAATGACTACTAGAATGACCTTCAAGGCCTTCCCCAGGGTGCCATCATGCCTTGTTTGAGGATCTACCACTGGCAGAGATATTACACTGTGTGAAGTTAGGCTGGCTGTGTCCCTAGCAACTAGGACAAGGATTGCCAGGGGTTTGAATAGAGTGGCTTTGAGTAGGAAAAGTACAAGTCTTCCAATTACTGGTATGAAGGTCTCTGGTACTACCATAAAAGCTACCATAAAAGCAGCTGAAGAAAGGAAATCTTTCAAATAGTAATTCAGAGAGTGGGTAAAGAAAGCTGTCCAATTAACTCCCTCAAGCTCCACAGCAACTTTAGAATGGAATGAAAGTTCACCCAATAGGAAACTAGAACTGAATAAGTCACACCATTTTGATATCTGATATACTCACTGATGCTGAAACCTACCAACTCCTTGAACATAAGATCCATTTAGTACTTTCCAACAGGTTCTCCAGTAGTATGGAAATAAGGTATTTCCACCCTCAAAGACTAACAATAATTGTCAACCCAAAGCTGTCTTGCTGACCAGGTCCTGATCAAATCTCAAAGGGGTGTGGACCCCTGGAGTAACTCACCCAAATGGAATGGCCCTTTCACAATTTTATTTGTCACTCCTTCTGCCATTAAAGAACAGGGGATAGATGGTTGGATTCATGTCTTCAAGCTAAAACTCAAACTGTCTGAGACACCAGAAGATGAAGGACCATGAACTTCATATAACTGTGAACCAATAAATGACCTTGAGTTTATTTTCAGAAATGAAAATGCCAATCAATCTGATGAAACAGACAAGTAAAATAGTTTGGTGTCTCTAAATAAATCATGTGAATAGACTGTCTACTGTCTTGTTTAGTACACTTAAAAGGTCCTATTCCAAGTTATGATGTGACAATTTTGGGTCTTTTTCTTTCTTTTGGGATCATCCTGGATTATTCAAAAATTACCTCTAATCCTGGATTATTCAAAAATTGCCTCTAAGAGAGACAATAGACAGTGTTGAGTCTTTAAACCTAGACATATTTTTTTGCTATCATTAACAGCCACCTAGGAACTTGACAGACTTGTCTAGATGAACTTTCTCAGACTATTACCTTCTTCATGACTGATAGACTTACTAGCAGAAGTGGGCATTGTTAGAGTTTTCTGGCACAATAGAGAAGTAGAAGGAAAGAGAAAGTGAAAGTGATGAGGATGTGGAGAGGAGCCCACAATCCAAAGGGTTTGGCTTCTCTAACCAGATGCAATTGGCTGAGGGATATATATGATCTTTGACCAGAAGTGGCACTTGGGGTTGGCAGTTATGATGTGCAAGGAACTGATGGAATTTTCCTGGCATGCATAGGGAAAGGAAAGAGGATGTTGTAATCAGGGTTGAAGGGGGAGGAGGAGGAAGGTGGTCATCAGGGTGTTGTCTTATTTTGGTTTTCTGCCATGTTACTCCACCATAATGTCCTATAATTTATTCTAGCAAAAAACTCTTTCATTCCCATCTTTCTATTGTTAGGAAAAGAATGAAGACTCTCTCTTACTACTTCCTGCTGTCTGGAGGCATTGTGTTGGGGTTTAGGAGGACTGACAGGATGATGGTTGATGCCCATGTGGAAGCTGGTACCAGGTGTTGAGCCAGGACAAGGAATGCATTATTGGTGAATGCTTGCATCTTAGATTGGAGAAATAAAAAGACAAGGTGCTATGAGGAGCCAGGTTACTATCATAATTAAGGACCAAGGAGATGTAGAAGGAAACATGCCTGTTATGGATTGAAAACCAGTGGTCAATTTAACACCAGCTGGATTACATCAGCATGGCACTGAGCGTAGATGTTTCACCTAAGGAAAGTTGACAGCATAAATGTAAATGTGGAGAAGAAGAAGCTATTCACATTAGTATGTTAAGCCATTAATGGGTTGAGATATTATGGGTTCTCATAAGAGTTGCTGTTTGAGCCATTGTTTCTTCTGGAGAAGCTCTGGTCTTCACATTGAGCATTGCTTCCTGCTGCTTGTTCTCCAGGATGAACTCATCACACTGGCTTCCTGGCATGTACTCAACTGTGCTTATCTTCAGAGGAGATCAGGGCCTCCATGTCACTGAGGATGGCTGTGGTGTTTTCCAGGACAGCCATGGTCTTTGTTGTGAGTGTTACTTCTTGGTTCCAGTGTAGAATCCTCAATTTACCAGCACAACTCCTTCACCCTACTGGCATAGATTTCCTGGCTTCCACCACTGACCTTTGGGCCTTCCCAGCATAGATCCATAAAAGAGACTGGTGTGAATCCTTCTTGTGGGCTCTAGACCTCCAGCTGGACTCGTGAGAGGCATGTTGTGAGCTCCGGATCTTCATTTGGACTCATGTCAGACATTGTTGTGGGATTCATGCCCTTGGCTAAATATTCTATGTCTTTAGCATTGTGGATAGGTTTCCTGCATTTTCTCATTTCAACTCTGGGTGACCATCATAAAATATTATTATGAACTCCATGTCCCTATTCTAATTGTTCTCTGTGTAACCCATGACTACGACAGTGCCCATGATCCAAATGTGTCATTCCATCAGGTCTATGGTGAAGAAGGATGTGAAAAATGAGCATAGAGTTGTAAGGGGTGAAGTTCCTGAAGGCAATTATTATCCCATCTGAAAGGGTAAAAGTAAAAGTGTAGGTAGGACTTGTCCTTGGTCTAAGGGTTGAGCTGGAAATAATGGGAAGCATGAGAAATGTAAGGCCTGACAATTGACTCATGTTTGGCAAATTATAGACTAGGGATAGGGAGGGCTGTGATTGTGTCACTAAAAGTGAGACAAGAGCCCCGACCCAGAAGGCACTCATGTTTAACAAAAAAACTGAGGGTGAAGAAAACTAAGATAGTTGTTATGTAGAACAGCATGAAAACAATTTTACATGTAATGTAAGAGTCTTTGGGGAAGACTTCTGAGAATCCTACAGCAAAAAGAATAATTAATAGAATGTAAGGGATAAGAAACCAAATAGGATAATAAAACATGACTTAGTCTGAAAGTTGTGGTTGTAGACCCTTGGTGAGAGATAGGAGATGTGATGACCACTCAGGATATGTAGAGTCAGGAGAGTTAGGGATAGTAGGGCACCAGTAAGATTGAGTGATGTGGAACCAGGATGGCAGTCTAGTGACCTTTACTGCCATTGGAGTTGCAAGGAAGACCTGGTAGGGGCCACTCCACTTTGGTTGCAGTCCTGTAGATTTAGAAGATTTAAGGTAAATTAGATCTCCTGGTGATATGGGAGGATCTCATTTGGTCCCATCAGAGGGTTGAGGAAAACAAAGATTGGTATGTTGTTGTAACAAGTGTCAGAGGAAGGAGAGGATTGGGATATAGTCAGCAAGAGGAGGGAGACTTGGGAAGTAGGAAGACTGTAGAATTGGAATGGCTTGCCATTCATGAGTTCAAAAGGGCTTATAAATGTAGGATCCTGGGGGAAGTGCCCTGAGCTTTTCTAAAGGTAGGGTCAGAGGTTGAGGCCAAGGTTGGTGTAGTTCTAAAGTAAGTTTTGCCTTTTCTACTTTTCATGAGGATTGTGGATAGTATGTAATGTGTAGGCACCAGGTGATGTGTAAGTTTGAGGATACCTGTTGAGTGCTTTGAGAAATAAATGATGGACCATTATCTGATTGGATACCTGATTTGGTAAACCAAACCTAGGAATAATTTATTGTAATAGGACTTTAGTTACATTGTCAGCAGTTTGCCTGGTTGTGGGAAAGGCTTCTATCCGTCCTGAAAAAGTACAGACAAAAGTAAGAAAATATTTAAGAGTTTTGTGATGGAGAATGTGTGTAAAATCTTCCTGACAGTCCTGACCAGGTGTGTGCCCATGAAATTATTGAGTAGGGAAGAAAGGGGGTGATATATGTCCCTGAGGATAGGTTTTAACACAGAGATGACAGGTGCAGGTAATGTGAAAGATGATAGCCCTCAGAAAAAGATGTTCAACTAGTGGGGCTAAGAATATGTATAGGGCCTGTAATCCCACATGGAAACAATTCTGTAAGTCAGTGATGATTTCTAAATCCTGATGATCTGAAAGAACAAGTTTTGATCCCTGGAAAATCCATTCCTCGGTGTTTTGTGTATAACCTGGTCTATGAAGCAATTGTGGTTGTTTTGTTAAGTTATTAGGTTAAGATAGACTGTTTGGAACTAATGTGAGAAGATGAGAAGGAGATGGCCTTTGAACAACTACTTTGACTTCTGTATCTGCAAAGGGATTGCCCTGAGCAATATGGTCTGTAGAATTCTGGTGTCTCCTACAATGAACATTGTAGCTTTGGGAGTTGGACTGTTAATGGTGAGGGTTCCCTGAGTGTTGATAAAACCTCTTTCTTGCCAGATGGCAGCATAGGAGTGTAAAATGCAAAGTGTATAACTTTAATCAATGTATATATTTATGATATCATCTTCTGCTGATGTAAGGACCTGTGTCAGAGCAATAAATTTTGCCTTTTATAAGAATGTTCCAGGTGGCAGTGGATTAGCCTCTATGATGTTTGACTAGTTAACTATTTCATATCTTACTCTCTTTTGATTGCCTGTTTGTTGAACTGCCATCTATGAACCATGTGTCAAAGGCTAAAGAGAGAAATGTTCTCCTAATGTGAGGAAAAGGGATAGGAGTCATCTGTAAGACCTCAATACAGTTATGTTGAAGGTGGTCTCCTGAGTTGGGAAGCAAAGTTGCTAGATTTAGAGAACTACTAGTTGCAATAGAGATAGAATGATCCTGAGAAAAGACTAGGTGTACCTGTCAAAAGGTGAAAAGGGGTCACCAGGGAAAGGAATGTCTTATCTGAGATAAGCTCATTTAGGTGATGAGGTTAGTGTACTGTGATAGACCCCAAGAGGTAGTGTACAGAGTGAAGGATCAGGTGGGATCAGGAAGTGTAAGGGATGGGGCACCTAGGAGAGCTTCTTTTAGTTTTTGAAAGGAGGCATATGTGGATGTAGTGGGGTCTAGGGGTTCTGCTAAGGAGACCTTGGAATCTTTGTAGAGGGGTTGGGCTAAAGCTGCAAAGTTAGCAAACCAGGAGTGAAACAAGTTAGCTAAACTCTGAAAAGATAGAATCTGTTTGGTTGTAGGCATCTTGAGATCTCAATTAATTGCCTTGTGATCTGTAATGATGGAATTAGTGGTAGGAGTGAGAGAGAGACCTAGATATCTGACTATTGGGGAAGCTATTAGGGCATTAGAAGGAGAACTACTTTACCAATAACTGGAGAGAAAATTGAGGAGACTGGCTATATTTTGCATGGCTACAGTATGGTATGGAGAAGGTCATCAACATATTGAAGGAGAGTGCTGGGTTTGAGGTCAAGAGCTCTAAGGTCATCATCAAGAACTTGGCTAAAGAAATTAGGACTGTCCCTGAAGCCTTGAGGGAGCACTCCCAGGTAAGTTCCTGTGACCTGAGAATGTCTGGTTCAGTCCATGTAAATGCAAAGAAATCTTGACAATGAGAATATAAGGAGATATCAAAGAAAAATCTTTAAGTTCTAGGACTGTGAGGTGAATAGTGAAGGGAGGAATATGAAAGAGCATAGTATAAGGGATTGGCACCACTATGTGAATTGGGGTAACAGCATCACTGATTACCCTAAGGTCTTGTACCAGGTGATCTAACCCATTAGGAATGAGTACTGGGAGAATGGGACTATTGGGAGTGTATGGGTAGGTTTGAGAAAACTACTGCCTAAAAGATGCTTAATTATAGGTTTGAGCCCCTGTAGATGTTTGGGAGCTATAGGATATTGAAGAACACAAGGACAGATTGAAGGATCTCTGACATGAATTAAAACTGGTATAGCATGGGTAGCATTGGTGGGTATGAGTTTCATAAGGGAAGAAGGGAGAGGAGAGGATGGCTTTGCAGTGCATTTTGATGGTATTTGGAGAGTGAGAGCTGTGGGGAAGAAGCAGGTAAAAAAGTTAAACTTTTGGAAGAGATCCCTACCTAAAAGGGGTTGGGAAATGTTGATATTAGTACTAGAAAGCTATGGGTGAAGAAGAGAGTTTGAAACCTGCATGGAATGGTCCCTGTTTGAAGAAGCTGTGTATTTTGGCCATCAACCCCCACTACAGACACTGAGGATTTAATACAATGGACTAAAAACTCAGAAAGAGCACTTATGATGCCCCTGTGTCTATAAGTACAGAGAGTGTCTTTCCTGAGACCTCCAGTGAGACTTTGGACTCTGAGAAGGATACCTTAATGTGGCTTTGGGTCCCAAGCCCCATCAGTCTTCAGTAGCAAGTCCGAGCAGATCAGCCAGTGATGAATCTGGTGGTGATGAGATCTCCTGGGAGCATAAGTAATTAGAGGATAGTTTACCCACTCTCTGTTGGCTAGGACAGTCACTCTTCCAATGGCTCTTGAGATTGTAGAGGGGGGTAGAGCCCCAGAGGAATGTGTGAGTTGGGGAATTCTCTTGTCCAGTGCCCTTCCTTGTTATACTCAAAGCACCATCTGTGAGGAGACTGGGTAGCTCTGCCCTGTTTCAGTTTACCTGTTTTAGGAGCCCCAAGTGTCGCTGCTGAAAGATCAGATTGATATTTAGCAAGTTTACTTTTTGTGCCTCTTTTTCTACTTTTTGAGTTCTATCTAAACATGGAAAGCCATATTAAGGTCTCCCTGTGTTGTTTGAGGGCCAAGTTCAGCATTTTGTAGTTTCTCTTGAATATCAAGAGCAGACTGAGAAATAAAATGAGGTAATAACAATTGTGCCTTCATGAGAGTCTAAGTTTACATTAGTAAACCTAATTAACTTGTCCCTAAGACATGTTAGGAGAATAGCAGGGTTTTCCTTAGCCTCTTGGACCTGTTTTAGAAGCTTGTTATAATTAGTATGCTTGTGAGCTATTTTATTAAGGCCCACAGTTATAGATTTGATCATCTTATGTACTTTATAAGAACCTTCTCCATTTTGATAATCCAATTAGGATCCTGTTCAGGCACCACAGCAGGCCCAGAGTCATTTTGAACAGTATTTGCTTTATGTCTAGGATTGGCTTCTTCTCAAGCTGCTTGCCACATCTGAGCCTACTCTTGTGAGCTGAGGGTGGTGCTCAGAATCACAGAAATATCCTTGAAATGTAAATCATAATGAGTTACAAATTCAAACTCTCAAATATAATTTTGTGGGTCAACAGAAAAGGAATCTAACATATGCTTAATCTGAGATAGGTCAGTAAAGGGAAAAGGAACATGAATATGAACTTTAGATCCAGCCTGTTCCCAAAGGGGGAATAGGGATTGAGGCTGGGAAAGCTGTAGAGTGGTAGATGTAGATGGTCACCAAGTAGCCAACTTCCAAGCAGGTATCTGTAGGCAGTTATAGGGTAATTGACCACAAAAAGGCAGATCATCACCATGAAACAAGGAAGCACAAAGTGGCAACTAGTTACCATGTGACCGACAAGATGGCTGCTGTTGGTGACATGGTGAGGGAGCAAAAGATGGTAACTGGTCATCATGTGACCTGCCACAAAATGGCTGCTGCTGATCCCATGATAAGGGACTGCAAGATAACCTGTCACAAGGTGGAATCAAACTCACATAGTGGAGGACTGCAAGATGGCATCTGTCCTCCATGTGAGATGCAGCAAGATTGCTGATAAGGACTATGTGATATGGGATCACAAGATGGTAGTCAAATAACATGTAGCCTGCTAGGTGGCTGAAATGTACAAGAATGAGTGTGGTGATCTGGTAGAGAATATGGCAGTGCAGGAGCAGGGGCTCAGAAACCTTGGGTGGAGAAGGCAGAGGGGTTTGGTCTAGGGAATATGGGGGAGAGAGAGTAAAGACAGGAGGTACATCAACTAAGGGGTCCAGTGTGGAGGAAAGGAGAGATCCTGGTACAGTAGAATAAGCCAGAAGTACTTGGGCCACTACTGAATATCACTAACTGAATATCAGGGGTACATCTTCAGAGTGAGAAAGGCCTGGAAATAAGAGATTTCTAACCACTTGCTGTTGGCGTGACAAAAGTTATATAAATCTTGTAGGACAGAGGGATCAAATGTTCCCTCTTAAGTTATGGGCTGCCATTAAGCTAGTAAGTTGGCCAAGCTACCTGGAAGTAAAAATCAGGGGCTTTTTTTTAGTTTTTATAGCCTAATTTAGGCCAAGAGCACCAAGGTCATGAACCAGGCACCCATAGATGTGTTTTTTAGGGAATAGGAAATGGTTTTCTTCATAGTGACTGAATTAGAGGTGAGCCAAGAGAAAAGCTCTGCCTCAAGTTTTGAAAGCTTTAGCCCTGTCCAAGGAACATGAGAGCTATCCTGGGTCACATTTATCAAAAGAAGTCATCACCTGTTTTGAAAGTGTGACAAGGAAGGTCCCAACACCTCTCCTCATCAGGCATCACAGAGAGTGCAGGGGCAATAGTCCCAGGGAACAAGAAGGTAACAGTTATGCCTCAGGTTGTCCTACTCAAGAAATGTGAAAATGGCTATCTTTGTCCAGGGACAGCAATGGGTTTATCTGATGTAAGCTTACAAATTTCTAAGGCTAAGAACATCTCTGCCTTGATTGTCCAAAGAGTGTGAGAACTGTTATAGACTGAGAAATCAAAAGAGAAAACCCCAGACAAGTAAGGTGGCTCACCTGTGGCAAAAGAGATGGGTCAGTGTTAGATGCAGGCTAGCAGCAGCAAATAAGCAGATCCCAAAATAAGGAATAGTGGCTCATAGGCAAGAGAGTTCAAGACCAGGGGTGACCCCAAAGAGCCAGCACATTCTGCCAATATGAGTCTCAAGGCACCAAAATGGTAAAGTTTTCTGGTACAACAGATAAACAGAAGGAAAGAAAAAGTGGCCTTTTATTGAGGACATGGAGAGCATCCCAAAGCCTACAGGTGTTTGGCTTTCTCCTCTGTTGGATACAGAGTGGCAGATGGTTATATGACTTCTAATCAGAAGTGACACTTGGGGTAGGCATTTATGATGCATGAGGAACTGACTGGAATTTTCTTCATGTGCGTGGAGAAAGGAAGGAGGAAATTATAATCAGGGTTGAAGGGGGAAGGAGGAGGAAGTGGTCACCAGGGTGTTGTCTTATACAGGTTTTCTGCCATGTTAGACCACCATAATATCCTGTAATTTGTTCTAGGACAAGACTCTTTCATATATTTAATGTTAGAGCAGACTAGATCTCCTAATGACATAGAGGAATGAAACCCCAAGGCTACTAGATGTCCAGTATGACGTGTTCTCTAAAATCAAAGAATGAATTTTAGGAACAATGGAAGTTAAGAGTAGAATATGTTTATTGAGAGAAAGAAAGCTTCTGTCAGAGAAAGAGATAGACAGACAGAAACAGAGAGAGAGAGAGAGAGAGAGAGAGAGAGAGAGAGAGAGAGAGAGAGAGAGAAAGAGAGAGTTGGGGTCCTGATGGATTGGCAAGCATCCTGCCTTTTCCGGGGTTTTTACGGAGCAAAACTTAGAAGGTGAGGTGGGTTCAAAATAGGGGAAAATAGAAGCTCACAAGTAGGCAGGTATGAGGTGGGACAGAACTATGATAAACCCATAAGATTATAAGTATAATTGCTCAGGTAAAATTGATTAAATTGGGATCAAATGGGGAAGCAAGTAATGCAGCAAGTGGGCATACGTAAAAAGCAGTGACTTCCTGTAGGGGGTTAGGATGCTGACTCCTAGCTTCACCAAGGTGATCCATACCTATTTAGAACAATCCATTATCCTAAGAAAGATAAAAAATAACAAAACCTAGGAGATCACCATGCCTTAGACATCAGTGAGAGATTCGGTGGGAGGCACTAATAGCCAAGAGGTGTCTGATCTTTAAACGGTAAAAGACTGAGTTAATGGCTCTCTTTTCTCTTTTCTTCTTTACTGCTATCTTTCCTTTGATTCTCAATAAACATAGCTACCTATTGGCCAATCATTCACTGTTTGTCCACAAGAGGATTCTTATTGTAGTGTAAGAGGAACCAGTAAGAGGGTGTGAAAAGAGTTTACTTTAGCAATAAACAAAGAATGGAGTGTGGCACTCATGTTAGTAAGAGATATTATAAACTGATATGGGGTTCATCTATGTGGTGTCTTCAAGAGGCATGGTCTAAAGGTGTATTATATAGATGTCATGTTACAATGTTAAGGCATCTACTTGTGTTTGAAGTTGACATATGCTGGTTCCTTGTGAAACAGGAGACAGATGGTATCCCAAATAGTGCCACCAGGGTACAGAGTAGGAAAAAGTGTGGTGCTTGTGCAAGGGACTTGCATCTCTGTGATAGCCTTGATCAAAGTTTTGTTTCTTAGTTTATATTGCTTCTTTTCTATGGGGTAATTTTTCATTGGAATTCAATGTGAAAAGAGGTTACAGAAGCAGAGCAGTGGTTAAGGGGTGAAAAGTGTTTAAGTAAGAGCAGGATGCTCTGATGGGAGTTTTCAAGATCATTATACTCCAATGACTTTACATCACAGCTGTACATAATTGTCATAACCACTACACGTCACAACCTGTACAGAGTTGTCATAACCATCAATTTCCTCAGGGAGCTTAGCTGTGCAGTGAACCCACCCTTGCCCAATTTCACTGCAGAAGGTAGTTTTAACTCTCATTTGAGGGTGGAAGAAATGCAATTTGTAGGTAAAAGGACAAGACTAGTGCCTGGAGTTACCGGTTTATTATAAAATGATGTTAGGAATCTCTTTGAGTGAATTATTGTGTTTCCTAGAAGAGAAAAAGGCTTGTCTTGAAGCTGCACTTTTTCTTAAAAATACATTTTTTAAAGTCTCAATTTGCTTATTTTTACTACCTGTTTTTTCATTTCTTTTCTGCTACTGAATACCCTAAATTCTAATAGCACAGAGTGGTACAGCACCATGCCCAGGTTCCTTTGATGTGAGCCTGTGTTCTCCTTGGGGCCCACAGAGAAACATAGAGGAAATAAGATGTTTGAAGTTTTAATAGAAGGTGCTCAGGCAACTGAGATAGAAGTTAACAGAATAAAACCTAAGTGAGACAACCAAAGTCATAGCTGGTACTGATCTACTTAAAGTCAGAAATAAAATAAAAATCAGAATACCCGAAACAAGAAAAATTCACTAACCAGGTCTGATGTGGCAGTGTAATTCCAGCTACTAAAGAAATTGAGGCAGGTGTATAAAAATTTGAGGTAACTTAAAAAACCCAGTCTCAAAATAAAAAGAGGATTAGTGATGTGAGTCAGCACTTTATTCAACTGCAGTACTACAAAATTATTAAACAAAATAGGCACAGAGGAAAAATACTTCCATATGTAATAAAGGCTATTTATGAAATTTTATAGCCAATATCAGACATTAATAAAAGGCTGAAAGTTTTTCATCTAATATCAGAAACAAGGAAAAGGTACCATATATTGGCCACCTTTTCTTAACATCATAATCAAAATCTTACCCAGAATAATTGGGCAAGAAAATGAAATAAAATTTAGTAAAATTTCAAGGAAAAAATAAAGTTATCTCCTTTAACAGATGACAATCTTATATGAGCAAACTTTATTCCACAAAACCCTATAAATCTAATAATTGAATTCAGCCAGGATGCTCCAAAAAACAAGATGTGGAACTCAGTTGCTTTTCCATATGCTAAGTAAACAATCTGAAAAGGATTGAAAACAATCTCATTTACAAACACTTGAAAAGAATTAATGACTAGCAAATAAACAAACAAAAAAAACCTAAGACTTTTATACTAAAAACTACAAAACATTGTTAAAAAATAATTCACTAAGACACCAGTATTTAGAAAGACGTACTGTGTTAATAGGTAAGAAGATTTAATATAGTTAAGGTGTCATTAATATTGCAAGAGAGACACAGATTCAATGAATCCCTATTAAAACTCTAATGATTTTTTGTAGAGTAGAAAAATCTCCCTAATTTTTATAGGAAAACTCAAAATAGAAAATAGTTGAAAATGAAGTACAACTTTAATGAATTCATACTTTCTAAATTCTTGACACAGGAACATATGATGTGGCTAAAACCAGATGGAAAAGAAGATGTGATAAGATCCTGGGACACAGAGCAATTCTCAATGCTCAGCGTGTGGACTTCTTGTGGAAACTTAAGCAGGCTTTTGATAGTATGACCTGGGCATATTGCCAGTGTGGAAAATATACAAATGACTTGCCATTAGTTCTTACTATTCTGGCTGTTCAAGGTAGCCCACCACATACTATAGAGTATATTTTCATTTTTAGTTTCCCCTCTCTTTCTGAAATTTTGCTTGGTCCAAATTGACTCTGTAGAGAAACAGTTGGATATTCATGTGCAAACCAAAAGGAGTAGAAAGAATAGGAACTGGAAAAAAAGAAGATGAATTTAAAAGATAACAAGAGGAAGTGGAAGGGGAAAAATATATTGGTCTGTTATGAAATACCATAAAAATTAATAGAAATGGTAAAATAGTTCAACATGAGAACTAAAAATACAAAAGCCATGAAAGAAAACAGAGGCATAAGCTTTTGGACATTCCATTTAGCTGTGATTTCTTGTTATAGGAAAGAAAGTATAGACAGCAAATTATATAATAATAGAGCTTCATTAAAATTGAAAACTTATATATACAAATATGCTATCATGTGAGTAAAAGAGAAGACATGGTACTGAAAAAATTATATGCTAGATAATTCTTATAAATGACTAGTACTCAGAATGTATTGATATTTCCTGCAATAAAATACAGATTAACAATGAACATAGTCCAAGAGCAGCCTGAGCTACATAATGATAACCTGTCCCAAAAAGATAACAAAGAACATATATACAAGGTTAATAAGCACATGAAAGATGTTCAACATCACTAGTAATTTTGAAAATTATGAATTGAAATCACAAGATACTATTACACCCATTAGAATGGCTAATGTTAAAACAAACATAGCAAAAAGACAAACATAAAATAGCAAATATTTCCAAGTGTCAAAAAATTTGAACACTTGCTCAAGTTTGGTGAAAACCTAACAGTGTATCTAATATGGAAAATGTTACAAGAATTCCTTAAGAGATTTAACATAATTACCATATGAGCCAGTATTTCTAACCCTTGTGAAAGCTTAGATTTGAAGAGATATTTTTACAATGTTATACATGATGGTATTATTCCTAAGAGTCAAAACGCAGAAGCAAGTCAAGTGTGCATCTATAAATGAATGGAAAAATGAAATTGATATAGTCACACAGTTAATGATTCTTAGTGGTGAAGGAAATTTTGATAGATACTACAATATTTATCAATCTTGAACACATCAAAAATTGTAATAGTCACAAAAGAGAAAACTTTGCATGTTTTGAGAGTATTTGAACTCATGAGGCCAGAATGTGGAATTGTGTTGGTGCATTAGTGAATCTGGATTTGTTTAGAGGATATAGAATTTCTTTTGGAGAGGATGGGACAGTGTAGAAGTGGATAGAGGGGATTACTGTATAAAAGCATAAATTTATTTAGTTTCACAAAATGATATATCTAAAAATGTTTAAAATGTGAATTATGTATTGTGTAATTTGTTTTCAAAACTAATGTTGAGTTTATTCAATCTGTGATTATAGACATTATAGGATGGGAAAACAAGGCAAATAAGCAAGCATCTTTCTCCTCTATTTAACCAGATGTAGCATTTTTTTTTTTTTGATAGGCAGGTTGACTCCATTAATTTTGGTTAAAAGCTGGCCAAACCAAATCTGTGTAATAGGTGGTTCTTTCATAGGCACTGCAAATATCCTAATTCCTCAACTACACTGTGAGCTCTGAAATGTGTTTACTTCAACATTCTTGAAGTTTTCATATCTTAATTAGACACCTGGAGTCAGAAAAACTTAAAAGCTATCTTCCTCTTTGCTTAGCTAAGTCACCCACAAACTTAACTGTTACTCACTACATAAAAATAAAACTCTGCTCCCAAACATCGATTGAAAGTATTGATCTCTTTAAAGTATTTACTCCCTGGGAGAGAAAAAGAGGTCTAAACAAAATACTTTTACAATGATCCTGAACAGTGAAATATCTTTGCAGAAAAATCAAGACATCAGGCAACTCTGTTCATCTAGATTAGTTTATCATTATATTTAAAGCTAATTCCAGAACATGTATTGCAATCATAATCTTGAGAAATTGTTCAACATTAGCACACTGAATTCCTGCAAGATGCCAGAACAACTGAGAAATCATCTAAAGCAGAGTGACAGTTCATCATTTACCAGTGAGGAAAACATCAAAAGGGAAAACATAAAACTCCTCCCTCCTAATCTCATCAAATCCCATGACTATTGTCAGGGCCTTAGTTGACAAAATTCAGAGTCCTCAACTTTCTGATGAGGAATCCATCTTCAAGGTCAAGAAAAATTTTCAGGCTTTTCTTTGCCATGGCTCAAGAACTCCAGTCCTTCAATAGAGATCTCTTTCTCCTTTACTGCTTTCTAAGGAGTTGAGTGATAACTTCCTTCTTTACAGTTGTCTGTAGTCTGAATCATGTAGGTGACAGCTGACTCGAGCATGTTGCAGAACATGTTGAACTGCTTGAAGTTCCTTTGTCTTGTGGGTCAGATATTCAATGAAGCTAGCATTAAACTCACCCTGCCACTGGTTGGCTGTCATCTGGTCTTCCACCTACAGCTCTAGCAACTGCCCAGAAACCACCACATGTACAGATTTCTCCAAGCCCCAGAAGATGCAGCCCACTTATAGGCCAACTGGTTGGTCCATGGCTAGAATTACTTCTCCATGGATCATACTATGTAAATTTTAAATAAAGAAAAGAATGTGTGATACAAGGAAGGTAAATTTTATTTACTATACAATATACTAATAAACTGAACTGAAAAAAATCAGTGGAGACTTCCTCTTTGTAACTGAACATTTTGCTAGTAGTTTCAGTTTATCACCACGTAATTTCTTATATTGCTGTCTGTCTTCTTATAGGAAATGGACTATTTATGCTTTCCAAACAAATATAAAGCTTATGTGAGAGTGTTAAAAACAGCTAAACTAGAAATATTGTAGGCAGTCAGACAGGGATAGGACCTCAAAGGAGACAGTGAAAAAGGTAAGAACAACTGTAGTTGGAGGTGCATTTGTTGAAGGTCAGGCCTCAGGAAAGAGGAAATGACTATACCTACATGCTTCCCTAAAGGATGAATAGCAACAACTGATACTCTAAATAAGAATCAATCACCTTGGGTGGAGGACTAAAACCTCCTTGGCCCATCTCATCTAGGAAATGTTCTTGTTCATTCCATGCACACTTGTTAATTGACTTACTTTCCCTTTTGATCCTTATTTAATCAATATTACCCAAGCAATTACACTTGTAGTCTTATTGTTTCATTGTAGTTTTGTTCTATGTTATACTCACCTTGTGATTTTCCATTGAATCAATATCACTAAAGAAATTATACTTGTAATCTTAGTAGTTGACCATAGATCTGTTCCACTTTACACTTGCCTCATGATTTTGTTCTGTAAAACTTCCTTGATATGTGGGGTCCCTACAAACCCATTCAGGTCCATTTCTGTCATTCTTAGACAAATGATTTCTTTCCTTGAAATCATTTCCTGCTTTTCCATTCTGTTGTTCCTTAGAATTCATCCATTGATTTTGTGAAATACAAACTCAGTGCCTCAGACATCTTGTAAGTTGGGAGTTGTAAAATTTACCTTAATTATGGGATTACTTGGAGGAGCTGTATCTTCCCCATATCAAGAGGACTTGAGATCAGACTTAACCTCCCGAACAGCATGAAGACAAGTCCACCTATGGGTGGAATTTTAGCTTTCACTATTCCTCCCTATTTCTAGATTTCCATCTCTTATCCCCATCCAGGAGTCTGGAAGTGTTATTGGGCAGAGGGCTCAGTAGAGTCTTGTTGGCACTGTTACCCTTTTTCTCTCAAGTCAGCTTGTTCATCAGGTAGGATTTACCTATGCAGTAGAGGCCATGATAACCACCACCATGAATGGCAGGGTGATGGCAGGCAGGATCCTCAGAATTTCCTGATTCACTTTCAGCTTCCCTTTGGTGTTCTCAGCGAGGTACACTGGGGCTGGTGTGTGGGTCTTAGAGGCCATATTCAGTGTTTGCTCTGCTTTGCCAGGAAGAGATAGAAGCAGTAAGAATTTCTGGTCGATGTACTAAGAATTTAGATTTATAAATTTCCTCAGGTTGAACAAACAAGCACTATAAACATCAGCAAAATACATGTGGGAAAATTTGTATCATCTCAGGTAGTTATGAACATATTGTCAAAGCAGTCACTTAAAAAGGTCATTTTTTAAAAAAATCAACACTCAAGTGTTCTCACAACCAAAATCTTCAATTTAAATTATTGCAAAAAGTTTTCCTTTTGGATTCAGATAAAAAATTAATATAGACAAAAATGAAATACACAATAGGATTTAGAGAATTTTTTTCCATTCTGGGTGTATATATTAAATTGAATATTTATTAGTTCATTGATTCTTATAATGAATAAAGCACTTCCTGAATAGATGGTTCACAGCTTGATGAATGTCAGAGTCTAGCCTAGATCCCCAATCTCCCAAAAAGTATATGGTGAAGCCTTAAATAAATGAGACAAGTGGTATGATTTTAGAGCTCCAAGAAGATCAAAATTCTCTGCAGAGTTTTTGACTCTGGGGCTAAGATAAAGGTTAACACCAAGAGCTTCTCTGGACAGCTCATATTTATTATGTTTTCAAACAAAGAGGGGATACTGAGGAAAGCATGGGAAATGAGTAGGACCTTGGGAGTCACTTCAAAGACTTCTTCAAGTAGTAAATTATGCCAATTTTGGAGAATTGTCTTATCTCCAGATGACATTTATGGTAGGAGTGAGATTGCAGGAGTGAAATGCCTGCAGCTGCAGTCTCTACTTACTTAATTGGTGTTGGAGTCAAGGTGTCCTTAGCTGTCACCTTATCTAGTCTTTGAGGTATGTCTGGCATCACAGGCCACTACGGATCTCAGCTAGAACCAGTGCTTTATATAGGTTCATTTACTGTGAATCAGCTCCCATTGCCAGGCAAGGGGCCTAGACCTAGGACAGATTCACAAATAAACAAAGAAAGCCAATTAGTTAATTTTAAATCCTGCTCACAGCCACTTCATTGTGGTCTCCAATAGATGTATGACTTTTGGATAATTTCTAGGGATTTTAAAATGTGTTTCTTTTTTATTTATTTTTGGTACCGGGGATTGAACTTATGACCTCATGCTTGCTAGGCAGGTGCTTAAGCCACTGAGCTAAATCCCCAGCCCCATGTGTTTCTTCTTATCTGCCCTAGTAGCTATGCTCATTTCACTGAAATGCAGATATACAGAATTTCTCACCCTGCCTTCATAAAAGTGGGAGCAACATGTTCTGCAAATTTTATGAAAATACCTAACTATGGGTGTACATAAGTAGGGATCTTTGTAATGACAAGGGCTGGCACAAACCAGGGGAGTGCCTGACTTGAACTGTGAGTGAAGTGTAACACATAGTCATGAGTGCTAGATTTTGCAAACAATTTCTACATACTGAGAATGATGAAATCAGGAAACAGATGAAGAGGACTAACAAGGAACTGATATGTCTTCAGTGGAGTGCCTTCAGGTTTTCTGTTTGCTTTTTTGTTTCTTTTGGCTCGTTTTATTTTTTAATTTTTATTTTAAAGAGAATAAAACCAAATGAGAAAAAACAAAGTGGGGACAGTCAAAACAAAAGGATGTTCATAGCACATGAATTAAAATCAAAATGCCAGGTGATCTACAATGGTTACCATGATGTCTCTTGTTGTCTTCAATAGAATTGCCCATATCATCAGGCACAATAAAATTGAACATAGCAGTACAGAACAAAATTAATAAAAACAAAACATTGGAGACATAATAGGACTTCAAAAGAAGGTAATGGTCAAACCAGAATGGGTATCATAGTGAATCTTATTGTCTTCAGAGTAGTTGCCAATACTCTCAGATGATACTATCAAAAATAACATATTCAAATAAAGTCAGTCAAGGCATGACAGCAATCAAACAAAACAGATTCAAATAAAATCAGTCAAAGAAAGACAGTGAAAGCAATACAGGGCTTCAGATTAAGTTAATAGGAAATTAAAAATGGTTACCATAGTATATCCTGCTATCTTTGGAATAGCTGTCCATATTTTCAAATCTAGTGCCAGTAGATGAATTTGAACAGAATATAACCAAACTAAACAGAGTGATGAAAACAATATGGGTTTCAAATCATCATACAAGACTAATAATTTCCCTGCCTTCCCTTTTTAGACAATTCCTCCCCTTTCACTTTCCCAGGGTGCATTATACATTTTGTTTACCACTAACTCCTTTATTTTTTTGATTTGGGAGGCAACCTACTTTTTACCTAAGTGGTTCTGAACCATTTTACCCCTGATCTTGATCTCAAGTTATATCCATTTATCTACAAGAGCCTCAAGGATTTCCTTCCTTATAGATTAGTAGTTGTCCAATGTATAAAAGTGTTACGTCTTTCCAATCAATCTTCAGCTGATGGGTGAGCTATCCCCACTTTTCTTCTGGTTCCCTGCATGTAGAGCATTATTTTCTCATCTTTGACTTTCAGTCCATAAATCTTCTTTCAGGTTAATTCCTGATGGATCCTATCTCCTGATCCACTCTGCCTGTGTTTCTTTTTATTAGTGTATTGAGGTGATCTATGTTAGTGATTGTGGCCAAAATTCTCTGCCTCATCTCTGTCATGCTAATTTTCTGTCATTGTTTGTCTACTTTTCCTCTTCATTCCAATGTCTGCCCTGCTCAGTGAGCCCCCTCTGCCACTCTTCCTGAAACCATGGTCTTTTTTCTCTCTCTCTAGAATGTCCTTCAGTATTTTTTGTTAATGCTAAATTGGTGGTCACTAACTCCCCCAGTTTCTCTTCATCATGGAAGCATCTTGTTGTTTCATTAATTTTGAGAGATAGTTTTGAAGGATACATCAATCTGGGTTGGAGATTATTTTCTTTCAGGGCTTGGAGTATTTCACACCAAGCTTTTCTTGATTTGATTTGTATTGAGAAGTCTGTCATGATTCTGATGGGTTTTCCTTTATAGGTGATCTGTTTCTTTTCTCTGACAGCTTTTAATATTCTGTTCTTGTGTTGAATTTCTGGGATCTTGATTATTATATGTCTAGTTGTAGGTCTATTTTGGTTATGGCTGGCTGGAGTTCTGTATGCCCCATATGTCTGAATATCATTTCTTTTTCCTATGCTTGGGAAGTTTTCTTTAATTATTTCTATAAATAGCCTTTCTATTTCATTTGTGTTTATCCCTGCTTCTTCACTCACATTTTTTATTCTTAAGTTATAGATCTTCTTGACATATTCTAGCCTTTAGATTGTTACCTACTGGTTTCTTGTTACATTTAAAAGTTCTTTCCTTTCATCATCACAAGTTGAAAACCTGTCTTCAAGGTTTGATAATCTCTCTTTAGTTTCTTTTTTTCATTGAAAGAGAAAAATAACAAAACATAAAAAAGGGAAGCAATAGTATAAAATTCCAAAAAGAATGAACTAAAATAAAATAAACACTAACAAATTGCTTGTTGACAAATTATATACTGTCATCTTAGAAATAGTCATTCAAGTTTCAGAATTAAAGCACACGAAGTGGACATTAAAACTGTGATACTGCAAACAGTTCTGCTCAATGATCCAACGAAAACTTAGTAACATGGTTATCAATCCTACACACTTCTTTTCCTATCTTTTTTACAATAGCAATTACACATTTTGGGTTTTATTACTTCTACATTTTTTATTACTTTTTACACTAGAGATGCAATGTGATATTTATAAACATGATTCTTATTTATTTCACTTATGAGAATAGGCTCAAGTTGCCTCCATTTCAATATGAAGGCCTCAAGATAATCCTTTTTTATAGCTGATTAATATTCAATTGTATAAAAATACTACATCTTTTTCATCCACTTTGGAGTTGATGGCATTTTAGTTGTTTCCAAGATTTAGCTATTACAAATTGTACTGCTCTGAACATGGAGCCCTATATATCACTGTGATATGACCTTTTCAGGTTTTCTGGGAAAATACCCAGGAATGGAATAGCTGAGTTGAATGGAACTTCCAATCCTAGTCTTCTGAGAAATCACCATAATGATTTCCATAGTGACTGTATCTGTCTGCACTCCCACTAACAGTGAAGCAGTGTTCTTCCCCCCCCCACAGACTCACCAACATTTGTTAACCATTGATTTCTTGATGGCAACTATTCTTTCTAGAGTGAGATGAAATCTCAATGTTGTTTTAATTTACATTTCTTGAATGACCAGTGATGTTGAACCTTTCTTCATGTATTTATTTGCCATTTGTTTATGTTCATATGAGAACTGTGTGCTTATCTCAGCTGCCCATTTTTGGAGAGGGTCATTGAATTTGGGGGGCTTGATGTTTTTTAATTCTTTATAAGTTCTGGATATAAGTCCTTTGTCTGAGGGGCTGCTGGCTAAAATTCTTTCCCATTCTATGGGTTTCCTTTTCACTCTGCTGATGTTTTCTTTTGAAGTGCAGAAAGAAACTTTTCAATAATGTGAGATTCCAGTTGTTGATTCTTTGGAGTTTGTCCTGTGCAGTTTGCATTTTATTCATGAATTCTCTGCTTAACACTATGTTTCCAAGACTTCTGCCTACCTTGTCTTCCATTAGATTTAGCATTTCTTTTTTAATATTTAGATGTTTGATGCACTTAGACTTTAGTTGTGTGCATGGTGATAGGCATGGTTTTAGTTTCTGTCTCCAGCATGTGGAGAGCCAATTTTTCCAGCACCATTTATTAAACAGTCTTTCCTTCTTCCAGTGAACATGTTTAGCCCCTTTGTCAAATATCAGGTGGCTGAGTGTCTTTGCAGTTGTGCTTTCATCTTCTAATCTGTTCCATTGATCCTCAGGTCTATTTCTTTGCCAGTACCATGTTCATTTTATCACTGTGGTTCTGTAGCATAGTTTCAAGTCAGGAATTGGGATGCCACCTGCCTTGCCTTTGTTACCCAGAATTACCTTTGTTATTCTAGGTTTCTTTTGTTTCCAAATAAATTTTAAGAGTGAAATCTCTAGATCTGTGAGGTATGTTAATAGTATTTTGATTGGCATTGCATTACATCTGTCTAACAGTTTTAACAGTTGGCCATTTTTACAATGTTGGTTCTTCCTAGCCAAGAGCAAGGAATATCCTTCCATTTTCTAATATCCTCTTTAATCTCGTTTTTTTAGCATAGTATAATTTTCATCATATAGGTGTTTTACATTCCTAGGTTGATTTCTGAGTATTTCATTTTTTAGATGCTAATCTGAAGGGAGATATTTCCATAATTTTCTCTCAGTGAGATTTTTGTTGTGTAAAGAAATGCTATTGATTTTTGAGTGTTGACTTTGTATCCAGCTACACTGCTGAATTTGTTTATTACTTGTAATAGTCTTTTAATGGAGTTTTTTTAGGTCTTCTATATAGAGTATCATGTCATCTGCAAATAGTAATAATTTAACTTCTTCCTTTCCTATCATTATTCCCTTTATTTCTCTCTCTTGTCTGATTGCCATGTCTAGTATTTCCTGCTGTATACTGAATAAGAGTTGTGATGGTGGACATCCTTGTTTTGTTCCTGATTTTAGAGTGAAAGCTTTCAGTTTCTGTCCACTTAGTATAATGTTGGCTATGAGGTTGTTATAGACGGCCTTTATAAGATTGAGATAGACACCATGTATTCCGAGTTTCTAAAGGTTTTTTTTAATCATGAACATGTGTTGGACTTTATCGAAAGCTTTTTCTACATCTATTGAGATTACCATGTGGTTTTTGTTTTTGGCTCTGTTGATGTGGTGTATTACATTTATTAATTTGAGTATGTTAACCATTCCTGCTTTCCTAGAATGAATACCACTTGGTTTGATGCATAATCTTCTTGATGATTTGCTGCATTCTATTTGCCAGTATTTTATTGAGAATCTTTGCAACTATGTCCATTAGTGAGATTGGCCTAGAGTTCTCCTTTTTGGTTGGATATTTCTCTGGTTTTGGTATGAGAGTGATACTTGCCTCTAGGAATGTTTTATGGAGGACTGCTTCCTTTTCAATTTTACTGAAGAGTTTAGGGAGTATTGGCATCAAATCTTCTCTAAATTTCTCATAGAATTCAGCCATGAATCCATCAGGACCTGGGCTTTTCTTTGTTGGTAAGTTTTTAATTACATTTTCAATTTCAATAGCTGATATTGGGTTATTCAAAATTGCTGTATCTTCTTGGTTGAGCTTTGGTAGTTCATATGTTTCCAGAAATCTGTCCATTTCCTCTGGGTTTTCCAACCTATGTGAGTAGAGATTTTCAAAGTAAGTGTTCATGATCTTTTGAATTTCCATGGGATCTGTAGTAATTTCCACCTATTCAGTCCTTATTGTGTAGGTTTGGGATTTTTCTTTCCTTTTCTTTATAAGGTTAGCTAGAGGTTTGTCAATTTTGTTTATTCTCTTGAAAAACAGCCTTTTGATTCAATAATTCTTTGTGTTGTTTTTTAAGTTTCAATTGCATTGGTTTCTGCTCTTTGCAAATTCCTCTCTTCTATGATTTTTGGGTTTAGCTTGCTCTTCTTTTTTTAGAAACATGAGATAAAGCACTAGGTTGTTTATTTGTGTTTGTTATGCTTTCTTGATATGACTTTTTATCACTCTGTATTTCCCTCTTAGGACTGCTTTCATTGCCTCCCACAGGTTACAGTATGTTGTTTCCACATTTTCATTGAATTGTAGGTATTGCTTTATTTCTTGTTTAATTTCATCTGTAGCCCACTGGTTTTTCAAAAGATTGTTGTTTAATTTCCATGTATTCACGCAAGTTTTACAAATTTTTCTGCCATTAATTTCCAATTTCACTGGCTATAGTCATGCATGGGATAATTTCAATACCTTTGCATTTACTTAAAAATGTTTTATGAGCTAATATATGATCTATTTTGGAGAATGTCCTCTGTGCAGCTGAAAAGAATGTGTATTCTGATTTGGTTGGGTGGAACACTCTGTAAATATATACTAAATCCAATTGCTTATAGATATGATTCAGTTCTATTATTTTTTTGCTGACTTTTGTCTCATTGATCTATCTTTCCAACAATGAGTGTTAAGGTCCCCTGTTATAATTGTGTTCTTGTCTATTTGGTTTTAATGTCCATTAGTAACTGTCTTATATAGTTGGGTGCTCCTGTATTTGGTGCATATATATTTATAATTGTTAGTTCTTCCTCTTGAATTTTTTTACTAATGAGTATGTAGTGACCTTCTTTACCTCTTTTAATCATTTTAGGTTTGAAATTCACATTATCTGCAAATAGAACAGTTATCCCTGCTATATTCTGATTTCCTGTTACATGGAATACTGTTTTCCATCCTTCAACTTTTAATCTATGAGTTTCCTTTTGGGTTAGATGTGCTTCTTGTATACAGCATATTGTGGGATCATGTTTCCTGATCCGTTCTGTCAGCCTATTCCTTTTGATAGGTAAATTGAGGCCATTTACATTTATGGATATAACTGATATGTACTGAGTAGACTTTGCCATGTTATGTTCCAGTTATTTGCATTCTACTTTTCCCCATTGTTTAACTGCTTGTCCTACCTGGTGGTTTCTTTCTGCTGTTGTTCTGGGGATTTTGGTCATTTTATCTCTGTCTAGTATGTCTTGGAATAGTCTTTCTAGGGTTGGATTGGTGGACGTGAATTTCTTCAGTTGTTCTTTGTCATGGAAGTATCTTTTTTCTCCATTAAATTTGAATGAAAGTTTTTCTGGGTACATCAGTCTGAGTTGAAATTTGTTTTCTTTCAGGGCTTGAAATACCTCACTCCAAGTTCATCTTGTGTTGAGGGTTTGTGCTGAAAAGTCTACTATGATTCTAATGGGCTTTCTTTCATAGGTAAGTTATGACTTTTCTCTAACAGCTTTTAGTATTCTGCTTTTATGCTCTATGTCTGAGACCTCAATTATTATATGTCTAGGTGTAGATTTCTGTTGGTTGTGACTCTTTGGCATTCTGTATGCCTCACTAATCTGCATATCAGATTTTTTCCCCAAGTTTTGGAAATTTTATTCTATTACTTCTGTGAATATTTTGGCTATGTCGTTTGCATTGACTCCTGCCTCTTCACTGATTCCTATTAATCTTATATGTTTTTCTCTTCACATCATCTTGAAGCTGTTGGATTGTCACTTCATGTTGCTTTGTTATTCTTTAAAGTTCTGTTCTTTCATGATCACTAATTGTGATCCTGTCCTTGAGGTGCAAAATCCTATCCTCACCTTCAGTTAAATTGCATATTTTGAATAGAATTTTTTGTTTCTTGGATGTCTATTTGAGTTTGTTTCATGAATTCTCCATGCTTTCTATTATTGTTCATTCAAGGTTTCAGTTTCCCACACTTGTATACTTTTTCTCTATTTCTTCTTTAGCTGCGTTCAGCAAGTCTTTTACTAAGGTTCTTATTTCTATCTTTACATGGGAGAGCATTTCTAATTTGATTTCCTCCATATCCTCATGGAGATTTTTTTTTCTTTATTTCACTTGCTATTTTTTCAGAGGTTTCTGGTGTTTACTTTTGAAGTCATCTATTTCAATGTCTCCTGTACTTGCTTCTGGTGGACTAGATAATTCAGATTGAATTCTGCTTTATCCTTTTGTCATTTTCCCCTTTTGAGTTAATGTTTGGTCCTTCAATCCCACTAGTGTCAACTGTTGGTAGTATGTATCTTGGGGTCCTAATGTAAGGTTGATATTTGTCCAATTTCTGGGTCCAACAATGAAGAGGTGAGCCAGTCACCTGACTTCCCAGTGCAAGGCCTGTTGGGTGAGTTCCATATTCTTCCTTGGCTGTCAAGCCAATTAGTATTGATGTAGGTCAACTTTTAGTGCCTGCTATTACTTTATCTACAGTGTATATGAGGTCACCAAATCTCCCTGTCTATAGTATTTGTGTTGGCTGAGGCCCCACTGTGTCCCTATTTTGTGCCTGTGTGTCTTTTAAGCCCTTTTGATTTTTTCCAAGTTGGTGGAGTCCTTATTGGCACACTCCTAACTCTGCCTGATGTTTTCTGTGTGCAGGAAGGAGTCACCTCCACTCTTGTCAGACTCACTAAGATCTCACAGTTAGTTGGACTGAGCTTTACTACTGGCCCTATTTACCCACTGTACACTTCTGTTTTAGGGGTACACTCACCAAACTGACTGGAGCCTGCTGAGATCTTCTGTTTGGGTGAGGCAGTCACTCAATCTCCCTTCAAGCTAACACAGTTAGTCCTCTGTAGTCCAAGGTTCTGGGAGAAAGGGTGGGAGCTCTGGCTGGAGTTCCCTGGACCTGAAAGCTCATCTGCAGAGAATTTGGGGTTGTAGGAGAGGCCAGCATCTAAGCTGGCCTGGGCATCTCTGGCTGCATTTACCAGTTGATCATCTAAACTGGAAATGCACTGACATGACTATTCAGACTACTTTTAGTTTCTTTCAAGCAGTTTTGCCAGATTTCAATGGAGTTTTAATTTCCTGCTAATCTTTGAATCTGTTTCATGTGTTCTAGATTTTTTTATATTCTTCATTGAAGGTTTCCCTCCTTTTTCTATGCTGCTCCATTCTTCCATCTGTGTCTTCTTGAGAGATGCTTATCATTTCTTTTATCATTTTTCTTATATCTTACTTTACTTGTGTTAGTATTTGTTTTGAGTTCTTTTATAATTTCACAAAGATATTTCTTTATGTCAGAAACTGCAGGTATGAAACCCCTGATCTCTTTTGTGTTTATCTCTCCTGGCCCAGTACTTCTTGGGTTGGAGGCTGGAGACTTCCTTTTGTCTCTTCCTCTTCTCATGTTTCTGGTTTCTTCCAGACAAGTGAATAGTGGCTGTCTCTGGCACTTCCTGTATCAGTTATAATTTCTCTGAAGCATGTTGGCTAAGAATTGCTGCCCTTCCCAGTCTGCTGGTGACCACTGGAGTACAAGCAGGGTTGGGGCAGGCTGGCCTTTCTGAGCAGGTCAGCCACTGGGAGTCTTCACCATGTTAGTGTGTGCCATATGGTCAGGGCTAGTTTAGGATAGCTTCAGGGAAACTTTGCTATTGGATCTTGCACAGGAGCGGGACTCATTCCAAGCAATTCTCACCAATCCGCTCTGCATTAGGAGTGCCTGAAAGAAGCTGGCTGCAGTTCTGGTTCTGGGCTTATCCTGCCCAACTCCAAAATGTTGCCTGGCCAATTGCCCATTCCCATGGCAGGAGTCAGTTTCCCACACACTGAGTGAGCCAGTGATGTTCTCTGGTCCGCCACTCCCCTATACAACCACGTTCTCCTGCCAAGGCCCTTGGGCTTGCAAGCCCCTAACTTCACTGTGACCATGTGTCTTCAGATTCCAGTGGCATTTTGCACATATTGAGACCAGCTGCAGTGAGAGTATAGCTGGCTACAGCCTTCTGTCCACATTTTTCTATTCTTTTCTTTTCTTTTTTCTTTTTTATCCTTTCTTTTCTTTTCTTTATGTCTTTCTTTTTTTCACACTTTAGTTTCTTCCTGTATCAAGAGGATCCATCTCTTTCCATCTGGTCTTCTCCAGGATGCTATATTCCATCATCTGAGCTCTCTCTCTCAGAAAGGCTTTTTATTTTACTGCTTATTGATCCACCATCTTTCCAGCTTCCCCCTTGTTTTCTTTTATTAGAAGAGAAGGAAAATATGAAGGGGGGAAGAAAAAGGGTGTAGGAAGCAGATGGTAAGTAGCTAATAAGGTGAGATGGCCATAAATAAGAGATGAGAAATGAGACTAGCACCTGCCAAGAAAATGAGGGAAAGAGTTCCATGTAGATAGGAAAATTCATCTGAGGTCATGGATTCTGTTGGAAGCAGGCACCTCTCTGAATGGTGCACTATATCATATTCTTCTAGAGGAAGTCCTTTAGTAAAGTACAGCGATTGAATTCTGCTGATATGGAGTAAGGAGTGAGTGGGCCCTAAGAAATCACTGATTCTGCACCACTGTTGAAGGAAGACCTCCAATGTGAAATGAAATTCAGGTGCATGATTAAGAACTAGGATGCTTTCATGACTTCCTTCTTTCACTCTGAGCATTTTTCCTTGTTTGTCTAAACAATGACAGTGGTTGTTCAACCTCATCTCATTTTTGTGCTTTCCTTCTTCTGCAAACAAACAACCTGGTAACCACCTTGTTGCTTCCTTAAGTGCAGCTGGAGCAGTTCTGAGTGAACCTATCAGGAACCACAGAACTCTGTGTTCCCAGTCCATACAGAGTCAACAAATAGAAAGAAGTTACCCTTTCCCCGTCTGTGAGAACCCTGAACACAAACCCAGTAGTGGCATTGCGGAACCAGATGCCCTGATAAAATCTGCATTTCACTTGACCTCCTGTCCCATATAAGGCTCAGTTGCCTTTAAAAACACCCTATAAGTGTAAAATATAATGGAATATTTCTCAAGATTGGAGATCAGTTGCAGCATACTGGAACGAGGAGACATCATATTATTTTTAAAGTACAATTTCCAAAAATAACAAGAAACTCTCATAGTGTAATTGGTTATTGAGAAATGCAATAAGGGAAAGGGTGTGTAATACTCTCTCAGGAGCATGTAGTATTTGGTTCTGATGCTCACTACACAGTCACAAGGAGTTCCCTTCATTGTACTGACATTCCTGGAAGGCTCATTGGTGCACACTTTAAATCTTATAATAAACATTTCCCCATGATTTTAAAGAAATCCAAGCACAGATGGGCTGTGTCAGTTGTCTCAAATCATAGCACAATAAGTAATCTGAATCTAAGCAGCCTTGATCTCAAACTTTGAACCACATTATTATGCTGCCTCTGCTGACTGAATAGTTGTAAATAAAATCACATTTTCTTCTTAATTATTATGTAAACTTTCTTGTGTTTTGTGAAAAATTAGTCCTTACTTCAAAAATTTAACAAAGCTGTATTGTCTCTATTTTACAAGGGAAACAAGAAGTGAGAAAAAGGATAAGCTTGAGACATTTCTAGCTAAAGAGTGCCTCCTTGAGACCATACTCTGAAGTGAAATAAATCAGACACACAGGTTCAAATTCACATGGTTTCTCTGGCATGAGAAACTGAAAATGTAGACAGGGGCTAAACTGTATGATGGCTATTGGGAAATGGAAGGAAAATGTTCAAATGAAAAAGGGAACAAGAAAGCAGGGAGAAAAGAATGAAGGGAAAAGAAAAAATAATACAAAGAAAAAATAGAAAAAAATATTTTGTGAATAATGAAGGGAAGAGGAGTTTAAGGGAGGGGAGGGAAATAAGAAAAAAGAAGCAAGATTTTTGATGCATGGTTACAACTCCCTATAATGAATGTTATCATTATATATATCTAAAATGCACCAATAAAAACAAAAAAAAAATTTTTAAAAAAGAGGAAGTCAAGATGGCAAGTCAGTGAGTAACAAAATACAAAGTCTCCTGGGGGAAACAACTTATATGCCAGAATAAAATACCCTGGACAGATCCAGACAGAGGGAGATGGGTCCTCTTGACACAGGAAGAAATTAAAACATAAAAAAGCTTATCAAATACATCAATACTATAACTGAAACAGCTAAATATTATGGGACACAGCATTTTTGTTTGCGGCAACCTGCCAAGTTTACAATGGCCTGAATCCACGTCAGCCAGCAGAGCCACCCAAACTCGTTCCCGCCACCACTCACAGGAAGCACAGCAGTGCTGAAGTCGGGGGTTGGTGAGCCTAACAGAGAGTGGAGCTGGCAAAGGAACCTTCATTAATCCACGGTCAGTGCTGGGAATTAGATCCCCCCAATGGGAAGGGTGAGACCAATTGGGCAACATGTTGGAATCTGGCAGGAGGAGCCTGAAATGGGAGTGACAGTGACTTCAGTTGGTTCCTTCCTCCTCAGAGCAGATTCATGAGATTTGCTTGGACTGGGCCACTCCCCTGGTTAGGACCCAATGAGCCAGACAAATTGATTCCCTGCACCTAGCAAGCACTAACTGGGTGAAGGCACCTGAAGTTTGGCTGGCCTAGTGGGGAAGGGCAGGCATATGCAGCCATTGATTACACCTCAGTGACAAGAACAGGCAGGAGAGGATAGAGGTCCCTCGCCAGTGTGCTTCAGAAGAAACGTGGCCAAGAGGGAAGGGAGCTGGGACTTGGACTATAACCTGTGTGGAGGAAGTCAGGACCATGACAGGAGAGAGAGTCAGGAGGAGGTCCCCAGCCCAGAACCCTGAGAGCACTGATCCAGGAGATGGAAAAACAAGGAAGACTGAGAGCGGCAAACATGCAACATCAGACATGGCTTCAATGGACTTTAAGAGATATCTTCTGGACCTTGTAGATGAGCTCAAAACTGAAATATTAAATCAGGTAAAGCAAGATATGAGTAGATTAATAAAAGAAATGCTCTCAGGAAGCATCTCTCAGGATGATGCCGACAGAAGAAGGGAGGAACACAAAAATAGGAGAGAAACATTCAACAAAGAATATAAAGAAAATATAGAATACATGAATTAGATTCAAAGAGACTACCAAGAGATTAAAAACTCCATTGAAATCTGGCAAAATGCCTTAAAAGAAACTAAGGATAGACTATCAAAACTTGAAGACAAGTTTACAATGTGTTATCATGAAAGGAAAGCTCTCTTAAAAATAACAAGGAAACAGGCAGTAACAATACAAAGGCTAGAAGATGACAAGAGAATCTACAATTTAAGCATAAGAAACATGAACAAAGAAGCAGGAATACATACAGGTAAAATACAAAGGCTATTCATGGAAATAATTAAGGAAAACTTCCCAAGCATAGGAAAAGAAAATGCCATTCAGTTATGTGAGGCATGCCAAACTCCAGCCACCTACTACCAAAACAGATCTACACCCAGACATATAATAATCAAGATACCAGAAATTCAATATAAAAACAGAATATTAAAAGCTGTCTGAGAAAAGAAACAGATTACCTATAAAGGTAAGCCCATCAGAATCACGGATGATCTCTCCACACAGACCATCAGACCAGAGGAACCTGGAGTGAAGTATTCCAAGCCCTGAAAGAGAATAACCTCCAGCCCAGATTGATGTACCCTGCAAAACTGTCACTAGAAATTAACGGAGAAACAAGATGCTTCCAAGACAAAGAGGAACTGGGTGAGTTTGTGACCACTAATCCAACCCTACAGAGAATACTGAAGGACATTCTAGAGAGAGAAAATAAATGCCAGAATTTTAGGAATAGTGGCAGAAAGGCCTCAATGAGTGGGGCAGGCAGTAGAATGAAGGAAAAAACTAGACAAACAGGCAGAAAAATAGCATAGCAGAAATGAGGCAGAGAAGGATGGCTATAATCTCTAACATAGATGGCTTTGATACACTATATTGTTAATAGTGCACCAGGGTTTAAAACCCACATTACTCACACTACTCTGATTAGATGTATTATATTCTGTTCCAGTCATTCTACCTGTACTAGATTTGAGGGCACAGACAGTAATCCTGAAAATAAAAAGATATAGTATGGTAATCATCCTTCATTTCCTATTAACTTAATCTAAAGCTCTGTAAAACCTACACTGTTTTACCATGACTCATCATCATCGAATCTGGTTTGTTGGATCACTGTTATGTATTGATAGATTTTATTCAAAGTTATTATGATTGATAGTATCATGTCTGAGAGTACAGCCAACTGCACTGAAGATGACAAGATTCACTAGAATATCCACTCTGGTTTGATTATTACCTGCCTTTGAAGTTTTATACTGTCTACAATGATTTATTTTTACTAATATTGTTTTGTACTGCTATATTCAATTATACTGCTATATTCAATTATGCTTAATGATATAGACATTCTAATAAAGATAATAAGAAACAATACAGTAATCATTGTAGATCACCTTGTACTTTGGTTTTATATGGCTTTTTGATTTCATGTTTTTATAGGATTTTGTTTTGTTTTGTCTTCCTAAGTTTTGTTTTTCCCTCTAATACAGAAAGGATAGAAATACATGTAGAGATTCCTGCATGCATAGCTGTTTACAGTCTCACTGTTTGACTATCTACTTTGTATGCTTTAATTTTTTAACTTGAACAACTATTTCTAAGAGGACAATATGTAGTTTATTAACTAGTGATTTCTTTTTTTATTTAAAGAGAAAAAAACAGGAAAAAGGTAGAATATAATTTCAAGGAAAGAAGATAAACAGTAAAAAATCACTAGTTGATACATTACATATTTTTCTTTTAGAAAGTTATTGAAGTTACAGTATAAAGGCACACAAAGTGGACACTAAAGCAGGGAGAGTGCAAACAGATCTGTTCAACAATCCAACAAGAACCTAGAAATATGGTCATCAGTCCCCCACATCTAAACATACATGCAGCTATATCTTTTATAGTGCTTCCTATTTCCTCTTTTTTTACAATAGCAATTATACATTTTTAAAATTTTATTTAAAGAGAAGAGAAAAAAGAAACAAAACAGACAAAAGGGTAGCAACAATACAGAATTCTAAAAGAAAGAAAGAAAAAGGAGAATGAGAAAAAGCCTCAGTAAGAAATCAGTAGTTTATAAATTACATACTGTCATCCTGGATGTACTTGTTCAAGTTATAAAGTTAAAGGGTACATAGTAAATATTTGAACAGTCAGACTACAAACAGTTCTGCTAAAAGATCCAACAAAGATTCAGCAATATGGTCATCTGCTTTACACAGTCAAACATACATCCAGTTATATCCCTTAGAGCACTTTCTTTTCCTCTCTTTTTTACAATAGCAATTACACATTTTGGTTTTATTACTCTTATAGTTCTTATTTACTTTTTACACTAGAGACACAATATGATATTTATAAATATGATTCTTATTTATTTCACTAATGAGGACAGTCTCAAGTTGTCTCCATTTGCCTATGGGTACCTCAAGGTCATCCTTTTTTATAGCTGAGTAATATTCCATTGTATAAAAATGCCACATCTTTTTCATCCACTCTGCAGTTGATGGGCATCTTGGTTGTTTCCAGGATTTAGCTATCACGAATTGTGCAGCTATGAACATAGGTGCACATATATCACTGTGAAATGAACTTTTCAGTTCTTTGGGGAAAATACCCAGGAGAGGGATAGCTGGATTGAATGGTGCTTCCTATCCTAGTCTTCTGAGAAGTCTCCATATGGATTTCCATAATGGTTGCACCAGTCTACATTCCCACCAACAGTGGAGCAGTGTTCTTTTTTCCCTGCAGCCTCGCCAACATTTGTTATCAGTTGATTTATTGAAGGCAGCTATTCTTTACGGAGTAAGGTGGAATCTCAATGCTGTTTTAATTTGCATTTCTTGAATGACCAGTGATGGTGAACATTTCATTTGCCATTTGTATATCTTTCTCTGAGAACTGTGTTCATCTCAGATGCCCATTTTTGGAGCGGGTCTTTGAATTTGGAGGGCTTGATGTTTTTCAATTGTTTATATATTCTGGACACAGGTCCTTTGTCTAAGGGGTTGCTGGTTAAATTTTTTTCCCACTCTCTTGGTTTTCTTTTCACTCTATTGGTAATTTCCTTTGAAGTGCAGAATAGTGACTTCTTATTATTTTTTTTTTTGAAATTCTGTATTAGCATAACCATGTTGCTAAGTTGTTACTAGATCATTGAATTTCTTTGCAGTCTCACTGTTTGGCTATCTACTTTGTATGCTTTAACCTTGTAAGTTGAACAACTATGTCTAAGAAGACAATATGTAATTTATCAACTAGTGATTTCTCACTGCTTATTTTTTTCTGAAATTCTGTATTGTTTCTACCCATTTTTCTGTTTTGCTTTTTTCCTCTTTAAATAAAATTTTTTTTAAATGCAAAAAAAAGAAGTCTTAGGAAAAGTACTATTGTTTAGATGTGACTTAGTATATCCCCAAATGTTCATTTTCTGTGTGCCTTGAAGTCAGTATGTTGATATTCAAATATGCTGTAATCTTTAAAATGTGGTATCTGTGAGTGATTATTTTATTTTATTTATGAAAATATTTTTAAAAATTATAAAATCTGGACATTGTGGTGAATGTTTATAATCTCTGTACACTGTGTCTAAGGCAGGAGAATTAAACTTTTTAGTCCTTCCTGCCTAACTTATTGACTTAGCAATAACTTATTTAAAACAAAAATAATAAAAAGGTAGGGACTCTAATTCATTGAGAATGCTGTGAAAAAGCCAGATTTCCATATGGGAGACAATTAGCACTAGGGAAATTGGAAGGTAGACTTCATTATATAGCATTGTTATGCTGGCAGACTGATGGGAATTTCAGTTCCAAATCATCAGTCTCATCAAATATGTTGTTAAGAGGAAATACCGAAAAACTAGCAAGAAGTATTAAGATGGCCAATTACAGAACTTTCTGTGGTTGGAGACATATTGTCTTGTCATATATTGCTAGGCAAGTTTGGTTCAGGCAAGTTAATTCAGGGCTTTCTATCCTGTAATAGGAAGGGTAAGGCTAGAGTGAGTAGAAAGAATCAATCACCACATTAGACTGAGTCAAGCTGTCTCTGGGGGATGTCTCCCTGAAACCTTGGAATGGATTAGCATAACAAGATGTACTTTTGTCTGAGTTGCACTTATCTTATATGCTGCATCTGGTATTAGAATGCCAAAGCTAGCTGAGTTTTTCACTATTCTCTAGTTATGCAAACAGGCTGTGTATGCCTTTTCTTGTCCTTGAATATTGTGGCAGGCTTATAAGTTTAAGAAGTTTTAAGATTTCCTTTACATTTACAATTTCTTTACATCCCTTCACCTTTTTTTTTAATAGAGAAGATTCTTCTTTCCTAGTTTTAAGACAGTGATAAGAAGAAGTGGCCTGTAAAAGAAGCTGTTGATATAGGGATTCAAATAATTTAGACAGAAAGTGGGTAAGACATTGAATCACACAGGGGTTCAAGAGAAGAACTGACAGGAAGGCTACTATTAGCACAAGCAAAGCTCCTGTCCAGGAAGGGAGAAAATCCAGAGGTCCCCACCAGGAAGAGCCTTCCATTGTACTTTAAGTCCTGTACTTTAGATGCTTCCACAGCTGATGGGAGTTTTCTCTTACTATCCATGACTTTTTGACATAGAAACATCATTTTTCTGAGAAAAGTGCTCCCATACTGGGCTGTTAGAAGATCTGAAGCTCTGCAATTTTGGAGAATGACTGCAGCTAATGAATCTATTTTGTCTTTCAGTGTTACTATTGAGGTTGGTATGTTTTCAAAATCTCCTGCTACCTGGTACTTAACTGAATATTGCTGATGGTTCATACCCATGACTGTGTCACTAAGGGTTAAGATTCCCGTTATTGCTATTCTAAACAGAATGGACAATATTATGGGGTCATGTTTTTGGCATGACTGATGGGCATGTGCAGGACCTTCTTGGCCTGGGTAAACAGATAGGTCAGGTACCATAAAAGCATGTGTACAAAGATTCATCACAGAACGATCAAATATTTGGTGAACCTATCAAAACAAACAAAGTTCAAGGTAGATTTGCCAGGAATCCTGAAGTAACAATCTAGATACCTGTACAGTCAGTAGAAATATTTTGGCCCTTTGAATGAACCCAGAAAGCAAGAGATATTTCCCCCACATTATCATGGGATGAAACTGTAGCAATTGATCAGGGGCATTAGTAGATTTGAGTTCAGAATCATTCCAGGTCAGGTCTAAAGCTTAACAGGAAAGAACTGAAAGGGAAACACAGAACCAACAGTCATTACCAACTCTGGGTTTAAACCTTGGGGGATGTTGTACAAGTTGTTGTCCAGGTGCAGAAGGCCAAAATTTGGAGGTCCTGTGTGATTTGTAATAGGTGTAGGGACCAATGGGAACAGCAGTGGTTTTGGGAAAGGAATTTTAGGGCAGAGTAGAGGCAACAGGGGCACCCAGAGTTTTAAAACAAGCCATGGATTTTGTACCCATTCATCCACCTGGACTCTTATCTGGCAATCTGATGACCAGTCTCAATGGAAAGTATTATGTGGAATTGTGTACTGTAAGGAGCTACAGGTTTAGCACACACAAGTCTGACTAGAGAGGAGCTGAGTTAGAAGGTTGTTTTCAGTTCCCAACCTATGACATTTTCCATCTTGGACAGACTTAAGACAAAAAAGGGGATTTATAGAAATTTAGAGTCTGTTCTCACTCTGGACAGACATACTTTTATAAGAGCATTATTCTCAATCCCGATTTAGTCATCCACACCCTGAGGTGTAACAACAGTTTTCCAAATTTTGAGTGTCAGTCTGAACTAGGTACACATAAAAATGAAGTCATACTTTTGGCCAAGAGGGGTCCCATTTTGTCTGATTAACAGTTATGACAGGCTTAAACCATAAATTTGAATTTGGAATTCCCAATGTCCAGAATTGCCATATGTTCCTAGGATGTTTAGGCATATTATCCATAGGAAAATCATGTTAGTTTAAGGATAGGCAGCCACAAGTAAGCCATCCAAAAATTATATTTATATACACATGAGCAAAGGCAGCTTTTAGATAGGGTTCAAAATTTTCTGAAGTTGTCAGAGCATGAAAGTGAACACTGAAACAAACAGTAGATAAGGAAATATGAACCAGTCGTAGTAACAATATGTTGAAGATAAAGCTTGGCAAAGCAGATCAACATACCTAGTACAATAATTACACCAGAATAAAAGAGTGAAGGCAATTTTATGGGGTATTTTCCAGTCCTTTGGGGATGTGGTCATTGGTTTTGTGGCAAGCATGAATATAAACAAGAGAAGGGGAACAAAATCCAAACTGGGTCACTGAACATGAGTTAATTTAGGCAGATACTCCAGAGTATGATGTCCATTTAATCTTCAACTATGAGTTGACTTATCAGCTTTCAGGTGTGACCAGTGTCTTGGTGATGTCCTGACTTTCAAGAAGACCATGAGTAGCAAATATATCCATAATGCCTGAGTCTTTTAGTGATTTTTAGTTAATATTGTCTTTATGGTTCTGCTCCTATATTCTACTTTGTTTTTTTTTTTTTTTTTGTTAGGGACAAGTAATCTAACTGAAGGCATGATTTAGATATACAGCTCAATTTACTTATATGGGTCATTTACATCTTATAGTGAATGCAGTGAGATGCCTATTTTAGCTATAACAAGTGGAAGGAACCTAGAATAGATGTAGGAGGAGGAAGAAGATGAGTGTTGATTATGTTGGGATAACTTGGAGTACCTGCATGTTCCACAAACTCTTGGGTAATGTGTCCTTTATAAAACTGTAACTGGCATTATTTTTAAGACACATAAGTTGTCAAGTTTAAAGACAAGAACCTGAAAATAGGCACAACTCTAGCCAGCACTGAGAAATGCCACGCTGCCCGGGGACCTTGGCCCTGGCCACTGCATTTTCTGTGCCACTCCTGCCAGCCCCAGGGAACACGTGAGGGGATTCTTAGGACCTTGGCTCATGCAGCCTGGAAACCCCGACCCAGGATATCTGCTGGCCCATCAGAGAAATTTCCTACCTCCTGGACCTAATACTGCAGTTGATCTTCAGCTCCCACCCTTTCTTCCAGAACCTTGGACTATAGCAAATTAACTGTGCTGGCTTAATGGGAAATTCAATATCTGTCTCACCCAAACAGAGGATCTCAGCAGACTCCAGTTGGTGTGGTGAATATGCCCCTAAAATAGATGTGTATAGTGGGTAAATAGGGCCAGTAGTAAAGCTCCTCCAACTAACTGTAAGAACTTGGTGAATCTGGGAAGACTGTGGGTGACTACTTCCTGCACACAGAAATCATCAGGCAGGGAGAGAAGAGTGCCAATAAGGACTCCCCAACTTGGATAAAATCAAAAGGGTTTATGAGACACAAAGGCACATAAGAGGGACACAGTAGGGCCTCAGCCAACACAAACACTATAGAGAGGAGATTTGATGACCTGGAATGACATGCAGAAAAAAATAATAGCAAGAACTAAAAGTTGACCTACATCAATACTACTAGGCTTGTCAGCCCAGAAAGAATATAGGACTCACCCAACAGTCCCTGCAGCAGGAAGTCAGGTGACTGGCCCACCTCTTCATTGTGGGACCCAGCAACTGGACAAACATCAACCTTACATTAGGATCCCAAGATACACACTACCAATGGTTGACACTAGCAGAAACGAAGGACCAACCATTAACTCAAAAGGGGAAAATGGCAAAATGAAAAAAACAAAATACAATCTCAAATATCTACTCCACCAGGAATAAGTACAGGAGACACTGAAATAGAGGACTTCAAAAAAAAAAAACACACTGGAAATCTCTGAAAAGTTAGTGAGTGAAATAAAAAAACAAGACCTGGGGATTTAGCTCAGTGGCATAAGCAACTGTCTGGCAAGCATGAGATCATGAGTTTGATGCCCAGGATAAAAAAAATAATAATAAAAAAGAAATAGAAAAACAACTCCATGAGGCTGTAGAGGAAATCAAATTAGAAGTACTCTCCCATGTAAAAATAGAAATAAGAACCTTAGTAAAGGAGTTGATCAGTGCAGCTAAAGAAGAAGTAGAGAAAAAAGTAGAGGAGCATTGGAAACTGATTGAAACCTTGAATGAACAATATAGAAAACAAGTATAATTCATGAAACAAAGAAACATCCAAGAAACAAAAATTCTGTTCAAATTGTGCAAAACTGTTTAAATAAAACTGAGGATAGGATTTCGAACCTTGAGGACCGGGTTGCAATTAGTGATCATTAAAGGATAGAACTTTTAAAAGTAACAAATCAGCATGAAATGACAATCCAACAGCTTCAAGATGATGCCAAGAGCAACAATATAAGATTTATAGGCATCAATGGAGAAGCAGGAGTAAATGCAAATGGCATATCTAAACTATTCACAGAAGTAATAGCAGAAAATTTCCCAAACGTGGGGAAAAATTTGATATGCAGATAATTGAGGCATATAGAATGCCAAACAGTCACAACCAATGTAAATCTACACCCAGATGTATAGTAATTAAGATCTCAGACATACAGCATAAAAACAAAATATTAACAGATATTAAAAAAAAAGACACAACTCACCTTTTAAGGAAAGCCCATTAGATTCACAGCAGGCTTTTTAGCACAAACCCTCAACTCAAGATGAGCTTGGACTGAGCTTCTTTCAAGCCTTGAAAGAAAACAAATTTCAACCCAGACTGATGTACCCAGCAAAAACTTCATTCAAATTTAATGGAGAAACAAGGCACTTCCCTGACAAATAACAACTGAAGAAATTCACATCCATGAAACCAACCCTAGAAAGAGTATTGTAAGACATACCAGATAGATATAAAAATGACCACAATTGCCAGAACAACAGAAAGAAACCACCAGTTAGGACAAGTATTACACAAGGTGTAAAGGAAGAAAGCAAACAACTGGAACATAACATGGCAAAGTCAAGCCAGTACATATCAGTGATATCCATAAATGTAAATGGCATCAATTCACCTATCAAGAGAAATAGGTTGACAGAATGGATCAAGAAACAGGATCCCACAATATGCTGTATACAAGAAACAAACCTGACCCAAATGGAAACTCATAGATTAAAAGTTAAAGGATGGAAAACAGTATTCCATGCAACAGGAACCCAGGAAAAAGCAGGGTAACTATTCTACTTGCAGACAACATGAACTTCAAACCTAAAATGATTAAAAGAGACAAAGAAGGTCACTACATACCTGTTAGTGGTAAAATTCAACAGGAAGAACTAACAATTATAAATATGTATGCACCAAACACAGGAGCACACAACTATATAAGGCAGATACTAATGGACATCAAAAACCAAATACAAAAGAACACAATTATAACAGGGGAACTTAATAGCCCATTGTCACAAAGAGATAGATCAATTAGACAAAAATTAGCAAAGAAATAATAGAACTGAATCATATCTGTGAGCAATTGGACTTAGTAGATATTTACAGAGTGTTTCATCCAACCATATCAGAATATACATTCTTCCCAGCTGAGCATGGGAAATTCTCCACAATAGACCATATATTATCCCATAAAACATTATTAAGTAAATGCAAAGGTATTAAAATTATCCCATGTATATTATCTCACCATAGTGCACTGAAATTGGAAATTAATGGCAAAAAATTGCAAAATATGCATAAATACATGAAGATTAAATAATAAAATTTTGAGCAACCAGTGGACTACAGATGAAATTAAAGAAGAAATAAAGCAATACTTACAATTCAATGAAAATGCAGAAACAACATACTGTAATCTGTGGGATGCAATGGAAGCAGTCTTAAATGGGAAATATATAGCAATAAACTGTCATATCAACTACACAGAATGAGCACAAATAAACAACCTAATGCTTCATCTCCAGATTCTAGAAAAAGAAGACCAAGTTAAACCCAAAGCCCATAGGAGAGGGAATTGCAAAGATTAGAGCAGAAATCAATTCAATTGAAACTAAAAAAAAAAGCACAAATAATTAATGAATCAAAAAACTGTTTTTTGACAGAAAAACAAAATCAAAAAACCTTTAGCTAACCTTATAATGAAAAAGAAAGAAGAAAAAACCAAATTCACTCAAAAAGGACTGAAAAGGGAGAAATTACTACAGATCCCATGGAAATTCAAAAGATCATGAAAACCTACTTTTAAAATCTCTACTCACATAGACTGGAAAACACAGAGGAAATTGACAGATTTCTAGAAACATATGAACTACTAAAGTTCAACCAAGAAGCTATAGTAATTTTGAATAACCCAATATCAGCTATTGGAATTGAAAACATAATTAAAAACTTACCAACAAAGAAAAGCCCAGGTCCTGGTGGATTCACAGCTGAATTCTACAAGAAATTTAAATAAGATTTGATGCTAGTACACCATAAACTCTTCAAGGATATTGAAAAGGAAGCAGTCCTCCCTAAATCATTCCTGGAGGTGAGAATTTCTTTCATACAAAAAACAGAGAAAGACCGAACCAAAAAGGAGAACTATAGGCCAATCTCACTAATGAATATAGATGCAAAGATTCTCAATAAAATATTGGTAAATGGAATACAGCAAATCGTCAAGAAGATTATGCATCAAACCAAGTGTGATTCATTTCAGTAATGCAGGGATGGTTTAACATGTGCAAATCATTAAATGTAATACACCACATCAACAGAGCCAAAAACAAAAACCACATGGTCCTCTCAACAGATGCAGAAAAAGCTTTCAATAAAGTCAAGTACAGGTTTACAACAAAAAACCCTTCAGAACTCAGAATACATGGTGTCTACCTCAATTTTATAAAAGCCATTTATGGCAAACCAACATCCAACATTATACTAAATGGACAAAAACTGAATGCTTTCACTTTAAAATCACAATCAAGACAAGGATGTCCACTATCACCACTTATATTCAATATAGTTCTGGAAACAAAAGCCAGGGCAATCAGACAAGAGAGAGAAATAAAAGGAATAAAGATAGGAAGGGAAAAAGGTAAATTATCACTATTTGCAGATGATGTGATACTCTATATAGTAGACCCAAAAAAAAACTCCATTAAAAGATTACTACAAGTAGTAAACACATTCAGCATTGCAGTTGGAAACAAAGTCAACACTCAAAAATCAATAGCATTCCTGTACACAATCAAAAAAATTGCTAAGAGAGAAAATATGGCTATATCACCCTACACAATAGCATCTAAAAAAATGAAACACTTAAGAATCAACCTAACCAAGAAGGTAAAAGATCTATATGCTGAAAATTATGCTATGCTAAAAAAGAAAATTGAAAAAGAATATTTGAAAATGGAAAGATATTCTTTGCTTTTGGCTAGGAAGAACCAACATTGTGAAAATGGTCATACTCCCAAAACTGTTATACATGTTTAACGCAATCCCAATCAAAATACCATTAACGTACTTACAGATATACAGAAAACATTCCTAAAATTCATTTGGAAAAAGGTGAAACCTCGAATGGCAAAGGCAATTCTGAGCAACAAAGGCAATGCAGGAGGCATTTCAGTCCCTAACTTGAAACTATACTACAAAGCCACAGAGATAAAATCAGCATGGTACTGACAAAGAAATAGGCCTGAGGATCAATGGAACAGATTAGAAGATGCAAACACAACTACAAAGACACTCAGCAACCTGATATTTGACAAAGGAGCTAAACATGTTCACTGGAAGAAAGATAGCCTCCTGAGTAAATGGTGCTGGAAAAATTGGCTTTCCACATGCTGAATACTGAAACTAGACCCATATATATCACCATGCACTAAAATAAATTCAAAGTGGTGCAAAGATTAAAACATCAAATATTAAAACAGAAATACTAAATCTACTGGAAGATATTAAATATTAAATATTAATATTAAAACAGAAATACAAAATCTGCTGGAAGATAAGATAGGTAGAAATCTTGGAGACATAGGAATAGGCAAAGAATTCATAAACAAAATGCAAACCACACTGGAAATACTTCAAAGAATCAGCAATGGGGATCTCATATTATTAAAAATCTTTTACACTTCAAAAGAAATCACTAACAAAGTGAAAAGAAAACCCACAGAATGGGAAGGAATTTTAGCCAGCAGTCTCTTAGATAAAAGGTTATATCTAGAACACATAAAGAATTGAAAAACTCCAAGCCCGTGCCATTCAAAGAATTTCCCAGGTGAAGCTATACAAGTGGAAATAAATATACGAAGAAATGTTCACCATCACTGCTCATTTGAGAAGTAGAAATTAAAACATTTTCAGATTTTAGCTTACTAAGGAAGAATGGCTGTTATCAAGAAATCAATGGATAACAAATGTTGATGAGGCTGTGGGGAAAAAGGAACACTTCTCCACTGTTGGTGGGAGTGTAGACTGGTGTAGCCACTGTGGAAATCAGTTTAGAGATACCTAAAAATACTAGAATTGAAAGTTCCATTCAATCTAGCTATTCCCCTGCTGGGTATTTTTGCAGAAAAACTGAAAAGGTCATGACACAGTTATATAGGTACACCCATTTTTATAGCAGCACAATTTGTAATAGCTAATTCTTGGAGACAACCAAAATGTCTATCAACATTATCAACATCAGAATGGATGAAAAAGATGTAGTATTTTCATACAGTAGAATATTACTCAGCCATACAAAAGATGATCTTGAGGCTTTTGCAGTTAAATGTAGGCAACTAGAGACTATCCTCATAAGTGAAATAAATCAGACTAAAATATTATATGGTCTCTCTAGCATAAAAAATAAATAATAATAGAAAAAAATTGAAACAGTATTAAGATCCAGAATGTATAATAGATATTATAATAATGAAAGAGAAAGTGATCAAGAGGAAAGAACAACTTATAAGTATACACATATAACTGTGTGTATGTTTAAGTGTGCAAGATAGATAACCATACTACTACATTTTGTTAGTGCATTAAACAGAATAGTTTGTGCTGTCATTGTTTGTGGATTTTTTATGCTTTGATTTTGTAACTTGAACAACTACTTCTAAGATAATATGTAATTTATCAACTAGTGATTTCTTACTGGTATTTTTTTAAAATTCTGTATTATTTCTACCCTTTTTTATGTTTGGCTTTTTTTCTCTAAATAAAAAAGAAAGTTCTTCCTACTGGATTTTAATCCTATTTTGGAAGACTATCAGATGAAGAGTTTTCCCAGTTCTGTAGGTTGTCTCTTCACCCTGTGGAAGAGACACTTTGCACCCTCTGTAGATTACTTTTTTCCTTTCAGAAAAGCTTTTTCATTTGATGAAATCAATTTATGTATTCTTGCTAGCATTCACTGAACTATTAGACTTTTAATTAGGAATACATTGCATATGAATTCAAATTATCTCCCTTTTTTCTTTTATCATCAGTATTTCAAGTCTTATAACTAGGTCTTGATTCATTTTTGGTTGATTTTTTCAAAACGTGAGAATCAAGGATCTAGTTCCAATCTTTTCATTCTCTGCAGTACCCCAAATATCAAAATCCACTATGATCTCTGGATCAGTAATGAGTCATGGCTTGGTCCTACTGTATTTTCTCTCTGATGCCATTAAAGAGGCTGGAAGTGTGTGAAAATTGAGCCAATGTTAATCTTCCATGTAGGTTATCCATGTGTGGAAAGGTGAGGTAACATGCTTGCTCCAGAGGCCTCTTCTGAACACAGTGATCTATCTCTACAACCTGAATTCCCTGCCATTGAAACTTCTTATAGATCCTTCTCATGTCCTGCTTACATCTTGAAACTGTCTCCCACAGGGACTTAGAACTGTAATTATTCCACAACTTCTGTTCCTTGGAGTACCTCAGTCTCAAGCATTAAGCCTTGTCTCGGGATAGCTCCAGGTTATACCCCTCTGAGATATGACAGAACTTACAGTGGTTTTTTCTCAAAAGTTGGTCTTTCATGCAAAAGGAGTCACAAAAAATCAGAAACAATAACAGTATAGGCTTTCAAAACAAGTTCATAGGAATTTAACAATGATTGTAATATTGCAGATTGTTATCTTCAAAAGAGTTGAATAGATTACCATAAATATGCAAAATTCATCTAATTATATGAGTATTAACAAGTCTTTTCTAAGAAATAATAGAATTAGTAGTATAATCATTTTAGCTATATTATGCATATATAAACAAATTTAAAGCTTTTTCCTTTTCCCTTCCTTCTTTTCTCCTTTCCCACATCCCAGTTTTTTTCTTTATTTGAGCAATTTCTTATGCTTTCATAATATCTGTTATAGATTTTGGATCTTACAGTTTCAATTTCTTGAACTAGGGAAAAATATGATATTTATACATGTGATTCTGTCTATTTCACTTACTAGTATGTTCTCAAATCTCATCTGTTTCCCTATAAAACCCTCAGCATGATCTTTCCTTATAGTTGCTCCATTGCATAAAAATATCATATCTTTTCTATACATTCCTTAGTTGATGGGCATTTGGACTGTTTTTAAGATTTAGCTATTACAAATCGTGCTACCTTAAACATGGATGCACATATATTGCTGTGGCAGGATGTTTTCAATTCTTCTGGAAAAAGACCCAGAAAGGAAATAGCTGGGTATAATGGAATCTTTAATCCTAGCCTTTTGAGGAAACTACCCACTGATTGCCATGATGGCTGAACCGGTCCACACTCCCACCAACAATGGAGAAGAGTATCTTTTTCTCCAGAGCCCCCCCAACATTTGTTATTGGTTGATTTCTTGATATTGGCCATTCTTTCTGGAGTGAGATGGAATCTCAATGTTGTTTTAATTTGAATTTCTGAAATGACCAGTGATGTCAAATATTTCTTCATGTATTTTTCTGCCATTTGTAATTCTTTATCTGAAAAGTTTGCATTTATCTCAAATGTCCGTATGTGGATTGGGTCTTTGAATTTGAGGTGCCTGATGTTTTTCAATTCTTTATATGTTCTAGATATGAGTCCTTTAATAACAACCAATTGGCTAAAAATTTTTTGCATTCTGTAGGTTTTATTATTACTCTGTTGGTGAATTTTTCTGGCATACAAATATTTTTTAGTAATATGAAATCCCTGTTGTTGATTCTTTCAAGTACTTCCCATGAGGTTTGTGTTTTATTGATGAACTCTTTACCTACTCTATGTCTTCCAGATTTCTATTTACTTTGTTTTCCAGTATATTTAGTGTTTCTGTTATAATATTTAGATTATTGATCCATTTTGACTTTAGTTTACTGCATGGTGATGGATATGGGTCTGTTTTAGTGAATTTTTTCCATAACCACTTGTTAAAGTGGAAATCTTTCTTCCAACTAACATATTTGCCCCCTTTTTCTAAGATAAGGTGGCTGAGTGTCTTTGTAGGTGTGTCTGCATTTTCCAATCTGTTCTACTGAACAGTACTATAGTACTTTTTCAGATACTATAGTTTTCAATGTATAGAGATTTTACATCCTTCGTTAGATTGAATCCAAATTTTTTCATTGTTTGGATGCCATTGTGAAAAGTGTTATTTCCATAATTCTTTCCCAGTGAGTTTATTGTTTGTGTACAAGAATGCTAATGATTTTTGTGTGTTGACTTTGTATTCACCTATGCTACTGACTTTGCTTATTAACTCTAGTAGTCTTTGGTGGAGTTTTTTGGCTCTTCTATGTAGAGTATCATGTCTTCTACAAATAATGATAATTTAGCTTCTTCCTTTCTTATCCTTATTCCTTTTATTTCTCTGTTGTATAATTGTTCTGGCTAACATTTCCAGAAGTATATTGAATAAGAGTGTTTGTAGTAGACATGCTTGCCTTGTTTCTGATTTTGGAGTGGAAGCTTTCAGTTTTTGTCTATTTTGTATGATGTTGGCATTTTTAATTTTAGTAACATACTGGATTATTCAAAGTTTTTATATTTTCCTGATTTATCTTTTGTACTTCACTTATAGGAATCTGTCCATTACTTCTGTGGTTTCTAGATTATGTGAGTAAAGGTTTTTGTGTTAGGTATTGATAATCTTCTGAATTTGCACAGGATCTGTAATAAGTTACCCTTTTCATTCCTCATTACGTGAATTTTAGTTTTTTCTTTCCTTTTCTTGATAAGGTTGGCTAGGAATTTATCAATTTTGTTCATTCCTTTGAAAAGCAACACTTTGATTCATTAATACATCGTATTGTTTTCTTAGTCTTCACTGCATTAATTTCTACACATAATTTGCTCCCTTTTATATGCTTTGATCTTGACTTGCTTTTATGTTTCTAGAAACTTGAGGTGCAGCATTATGTTTTTCATTTGTGCTTGTTCTGTTTTGGATGTGAGAAAATACTGCTATGCATTTACCTGTTAAAACTGCTTTCATCGTGGCCCATAACTTCTGCTATGTTGTACCTGCAATTTCATTTAGTTGCATATATTGTTTAATTTCATCTGTAACCTAGTGGTTGTTCAAGAAGGTGTCATTTACTTGCCATGTGTATGTCTAGTTTTTGTAGGTTTTTTTGGCATTAATTTCCAGTTTCAGTAAATTATGTTCAGATAATATGAATGGGACAATTTCAATTCTTTTGCATTTACTTAAGCATGTTCTATGGGTTAATATATGGTCAATTTTGGAGAATGTTCCATGTGCAGCTGAGAATATGTATTCTGATGTTGGATGGAACACTCTGTAAACATCTGGTAAGTCCATTTGTTCACAAGTTTGATTCAATTCTGTTATTTCTTTGCTGATTTTTTTGCCCAGTTGATCTGTCTATTTGTGACAATGGGGTATTAAGGTCCCCCAATACAATTGTGTTATTGCATATTCAGTTTTTCATGTCTATTACTGTTTTTCTTATAGTTAGGTGCTCCAGTATTTGATGCATATGTGTTTATGATTGTTATTTCTTCCTCTTGAATTTTTCCCCTAACAATTATTAGTGATCTTCATCTTTTTTTGACCATTTTTCGCTTGAAGTTCACTTTTTCTGCAAATAGAATGGGTATTCTTGCTTTTTGGGGGGTTCTGGTCTCATGGAATATTTTCCATCCTTTGACTTTCAGTGTGTGTTTCTTTTTGATTTAGATGTGTTTCCTTGCATACAGTCTATTGTTGGATCCCGTTTCTTGATCCATTTTGTCAATCTATTTCTTTTAATTGGTGATTTGAAGCCATGTACATAGATCATTATAACTGATATGTATTGGTTTAACTTTGTTGTGTTATTTCCCTGTGTTTGTTCCTAGCCCCCCACCCATGCTGGTTTAATGCTTGCCTCGCCTTGTGATTTTTTTCTGTGGTTCTCGGAATTATGGTTCTTTTTATCTCTATCTAGAATGTCCTTCAGTATCCTTTCTAGGGTTGTTTTAGTGAACATGAATTTCTTCAGTTGTTCTTTGTCATGGAAATATTTTATTTCTTCAAAGAAAATTTTGCCGGTTATATCAATCTGGGCTGAAAGTTATTTTCTTTCAGGGGATGAAATACTTCACCTCAAGCTCATCTTGATTTGAGAGTTTGTGTTGAGAAGTTGACCATGATTCTTGATAGGTGATCTGTTTGTTTTCTCTAAAAGCTTTTGTATTCTGTTTTTAATGCTGTATTTCTGGGATACAGATTGTTAAATTTCTGGGTTTAGATGTATTTTGATTATGGCTGCTTGAAATTGTATCTACCTCAAGAATCTATATATCAGATTCTTTTCCCATGCTTGGAAAATTTTTTGCTATTCTACAAATAGTTTTTTAAAATCCATTTGTATTGACTTCTGCATTTTCATTTCTACCTATCAATATTATATTGTTTTTCTTTGAATCATCTTGAAGCTGTTGCATTATTATTTCATGGTCCCTTGTTATGTTTGAGTTCTTTCCTTTTGCTATTGCTAGCTGTGATCCTGTCTCAAGGTCTGAAAGTCTATTATCAGTTTCATTCAAGTGGTTTTGCCAGATTTCAATGGAATAATTAATTTTTGGGTACCTCTTTGAGTCTGTTTCATGCATTCCAGTTCTTTTCTATATTGTTCATTAAATGTTTCTCTCATTCTCCTATGCTAAAATTGTCATTTGTTTCTTTATCTGAGAGATTATTTATTTCATTTCCTCTATACCCTCATGGATTTGTTTCTTTACTTCACTTGCTATCTTCTCAGAATTTTCAGGTGTGTGTGACTTCCAATTCTTCTATTTTAGTGTTTTCAGTACTTATTCCAGGTGGGCTGGGGATTTGAGATTGAATTTTGCTTTTTCATTTTGACATTTTCATCTCTTAGTTAATATTTCGTATTTTCAATCTTATTAGTCTTGTTTGTCTATATCATGTGTCATAAAGTCCTATGTATGACTGGCATTCACCTAATTTCTGGGTCCTACAGTGTAGGGTAAGGACTAGTTCCCTGAATTCCTTCTGCAGGGCCAGTTATGTGAGTCCTGTATTCTTCCTAGGCTGACTAGCCTAGGAGTATTAATGTGCACCAACCTTTAGCTCATAGTTATTGTGACTTCAGACTTTTCCAGGTTGCCAAACCTACCTGCCCATGGTGTGCTCCTCTGTCAGGATCTAACTGCTTCAAAGAGTGCCTTGCAGGCCCTTCTGGGTTCCTCTACATAGAGGAGATCTCACTTAAACTCTTGCCAGCCCACCAAGAATTCTCTGTATGGAAAAATGTCTTGCTAGCACTCTCACCAGCACGCCAAGGTCTTCCATGTGAGGGGAGGGTTTCACCTAGGTTTCTTTCAACTCATTTAGGTCTCTGCTTGGAAGAGGTACTCTATATGCTCTCACTGGCCACTGAGGTCCTCTAGGTTGGGGGAGGGGTTTCCAAGGCTCCTGCCAGCCCATTGAGATACTGCAGGTGTTATAAGGGGTTGTTGACAATCCTGTGGGCTACCATGGTCTTTCAGGTGGCTAATACTCCCATGGCTGCTGAGGTCCTGCATGTCAGATTGAGGGATGTGGCCAAGACTCCTGTGGCTGCTGAGTTGTGGGTGTGAGCTGCTGAGGTTATCCAGGGGGAGTATGAAGTTTGTTCTTTGAGAGTTATTTTCACCAAAATGTACTTACTTATTCCTATAATATGCTTACTTATTCCATTGTTGTCTCTATATTTTCTGTCTTGCCTTACTACCTACTTTACTTAATATATTTATTCAACCCAACTTTCTGACATGGTTTTCTGTGTCTAGAATATCTCTTTCTCTCTATCTCTGTCTCTGTCTCTGTCTCTCTCTCTCTCTCTCTCTCTCTGTATGTGTGTGTGTGTGTGTTTGAGTGCTCATTTGGTGTTCATGAACTTAAGATATTCTTTGTCAAGAAATAGCTTTATTTCTTCATCAATTTGGAAAGAGATTTGCAGGATATATTAATGTGGGTTGGAAATAGTTTCTTTAATGGCTTGAACTATTTCATTCCAAGCTTTCCTGGTGTTTAAACTTTGTATTAAAAAGTGTGCTGTAGTCTTAATTGGTTTGACTCTATAAGTGATTTTTGCTTTTCACTGACAACTTTTAGATTATAACATTGGGTTAAATTTTTGGAATTTTGAGCATTATGCTTCATAAGGATCTTCTTTTTACATTTTGTATGTGGCATTCTGTAAGTCTCAATTATCTCTATGTTGGATTGTTTCCTTATACTTGGAAAGTTTTTTGGCTATAGTTTTTATAAGTAGATTTTTTCATTTTATGTATATTCTCCTTTAATTTCTCTCTGTCTCAAATTAGACCTAGGTTAATATTTTTAGTGTTGTCTAGTACCTTTTGGGTCATTTTTTTCTTGCTTTTTTGTCATTTTTGATGCCACTCAAATAAATGATCATGTGACTTCATTTTGTCAACTTCTGAAGCTTCATCTTCACTTTTGTCACTCCTACTGTGTTATAAATTTAATAGAATTCTTTGTGTCTGATACTTCTATTTGGCACATTTTTGTAAAGTCTCTTTCTTTCTTTTTGTATCAGAAATTGAACTCAGGACCTTGCTTTTGCTAGGCAGTTGCTTATGCCCCTGAGCTATAGTCCTAGTTCTATGGAATCTATTTCTTTAGTAAATCTGTCTCTCATGCTTTGAACAACTTTGCTCAACTCTTTCCATTTTTGTTTCTTCCATAACCACATTGGTCATTTTGTTTTATAATTCTACTGTATTTTTTACTTATGCCATCTATGAGCTTCTTGATTACCTTTACTTGCTCTGTAATCATTTCTTACAATGAAAGTATATGGTGTTTGATTTCCTTTCCATTGGTGCCCCTTTGATCTACTTTGGAAAAGTTGAAAGTCTTTGGAGGCATTTTGTTGCTTTGACTTTTTGTGTTTTTATCTATGTGTATGCATGTGTATGTGTGTCTGCATGTGCATGCATAATGAGTGTTGACACTGAAGACAAAGTGTCAAAGAAGCATATCAACAGATATTTAACTTTATTCATCATCATCATCAAGAAATGCAATTTATAACAATTATCTATCACCTCATTGTCTTTTATATAATGATTACTAAAAAAACCACAAAATGCAAATGTTTGTGAGGATGTGAAGAAACTTGAACCTTTGTGCACTGTTATTCAGAATGTAAAATTGTGTAGTTGCTTTTGGAAAATGTATGAAGGTTGTTTAAAAAGTTTTGAGGAGAATTACCAAAGAATTCACTATTGGGCACCTGACCTAAATCCCCAATCTCCTGAACCAGTGTATGACCAAGGCTTAAAATAAATGTGACAACAGGTATGCTTTTAGAATTCCATAAGGGTCAAAACCTTCTAGTAGAATTCAAGACTCTAAAGCCTAAAACAAGAAATGTCTCTGGGAAGCCTGTATTTATTTTTTTCAGTCAAGGAAGGGATTAGAGTGGAAAACACAGGAGACTCAGCAGGACCTTGGGAGTGGTTCAAAGATTTTTCCAAGTAGCATGTTATGTTAATTTAAGAGAAGTATCTTGGCCATGAGTATAATCTTGAGATGACTCACAAACGTGTAGATGATGTTATGCTAAGAAGTGTCAATGGGAAATCTCAGATGGGTGGTACCACTTATCCCAATTCTTCCTTTTATCCCATAAATAAATATGTAAAATCAGTCACTGTGAATTTGTAGTCCCCAAAAATTCACCTACTATACTTCTTTATATCTACCAAATAATTAAAAATTAGGCTTTTGGGAACTATCTGAAACCATTTCTATTAGAAATTCTGTCCAGCTTAAGAGAAAAGCTTTTAAAATCTTCTACTTGGGTATATACACATCTCTTCTACTTAAGTGGACCAAAATAGTTTCAAGACTCAGCCACAGGATAGGGACAAGCAACTGTCCAACAGGAAGGTACTGCACATGATTGTGAGAAACAAAGTGATATTTATAGTCACTCCCTTAAGAAAATGGATGGCACTAATGGGAAGAAGAGAGAGATAAAAAGGAGACTAATGCAGATCTTGATATACTCAAAATAAGTTCAATGCATGTATCAAAATACCACACTTAACCTTGTATTTTGCAAAATTGTACAGGGGTAAAATCTATTCTTGGTACAAATTTTACAATCATTTAAGGAAGATGAAACTGACCTAAATACTGTATTCCATGCCTTTGCAGGTTTTTTGTGGCTGTAAGACTTAAGTACCATTCATTAATTAAAGTGACTCTTGTTCCAAAATCTAAAATTGCTTTATCAATACCTTCAGTAGATAAGGGTGATAGGAAAGCTTGTTTCATTAGGTCTTTATAGTATGACACATTTAGGTTTTGAGTTTTCTATCCTCTTCCTGAGATGACTTATCTCCTCTTGAACTTTTAGGCTTTCCTCATGGAATCCACACCTTAGTAGATTGGCTTGTTCCTAAAAAAGACAAATAAGATAGCTACTGTTAATATCCAATTGTCTTGTTGTGAAGTGCTGTGTTGCTTACATTGTTCTGTCCTGATCTGCTTAGCTCTGTCCTCTTTTGTTTTATTCTCTTTAAAATAAAAAAGAGACAAATGAAATATGAATAATTTCTGACAAATCAAAATTAGTCAGAAGAGACAAAGGTCAGTACATATTAATAAATGGAATAATTCTTAAAGAAGATATAACAATTGTAATTAGGCATACAACAAATATTGGTGCATCTAATTCAGTAAAGGAAAAACTTCTTGACAAGAACCGGCAGAGAGATACCAATACAAATATTGTAGGGGATGTCAATATACCACCTTCACAAATAGAGTAATAAGCTAGACAAAAAATAATTTTAAAAAGCTATGAGTTTATGTACATCATAGAACAAGTGTATTTGCAAATAACTCCAGAGTCTCATCTAATGTAGCAGACTACACATTTTTCTCAGCAGTTCATAGAATTTTTTCCAATATAAACCTATTTTCACTCTGAAAGCCTGTCTCAATTAACAGATAAGAACAGTAATAATCTCCCATGTCTTATCAGATGGCAATGGAACAAAACTAGAAAACAGCAAAAGAAACCATAGAAACTATATAAACACATGAAGATTGACTGATACACACTTGAGTAATCACTGGGCCACAGAAAAATCAGGGAAGAAATTTTAAAAAATCCTAGTCATATTGTTACAGGCAGCTGAGCTAGTTAGAAATATTATAGGCAGTCAGACAGGGCTAGGCCTTTAAAGAAGCTGGCACAGAGGACCAGATGTCTGATAACCTTGGAGGAGACACACACTTCTTTCTGCGGGCCAGATCTCAAAACAAAAGACACACACCTCTTGCTGTGGGCCAGATCTCAAGACAAATGCAAGCATACTCTTAAATATAATCCTTAAGGTTTAAGTCTGGATCACCTTATGCCCACTTTGCAAATTCCCATTTTTCTCCACCTTTAGGCCATGTAATCTCATGATTTTACTCTATAAAATTCCCTGGGAAAGACAGAGTCTTAGGCAATCTGCCTGGGACCCCCTTCTTTCTCTCTTCAAACAGAAGCTTTCTCTCAGTAAATATATTCTACTCTTCACTTCCGTTGTTCCTAAAATTCATTCTTCAGTTTTAGAGAACATAAACTCGCAGACATAGTAGGTCAGGAGTTTCATTCCCTTCTATCACATTGTTCCTAAAATTCATTCTTTAATTTTAGAGAATATGAACTCATTCAAGACATATGGTAGATTGGGAGTTTCATTCTCCTCTAGCAAAGTGATAATGTAAATCTAATATAACAGAATCTGTAAGATACAGTGAAAGTAGATCTAAGATAGGAGTTCATAGCTGTGAGTGTCTCCTTTAGAAAAATAGAGATATCCTTAGTAGGTTACTTAAGGACAACTTTAGACATACTGTGCTAGGTATCTAAGGGATAAATTCAAAGAGTCCATCTAAATGTAGTTATACTCAGATAGGAAGCCAGGGGCTCTCTAGATGAGAAAATTTTCTCCTTGCAGCTGGCAAAGCCTTGATTCAGATGAAATGAGACATGTGTGGATAAGATTATGGGAAGACTAGAAAAGAATCCCAGGGCAGCCAAATTCTGCAGGTGGTATAAAGAAGAGAATCCTAGCATGAGTATTTTTAGGAAGTGTTTAAGATCTAAAAGTGTTTAGATCCAAAAGTGGAGGGAAAGTAGAGATAAAAGTTGCCTCAGAAAAAAAGGTTGCCCAAGTAATAAACTTGTCTTATAAGGAAATGTTTCCATTTGACTTTCTGGAGAAAAATTTGTAGAACTAAGAAAGGTTATATTTCTTAATTCATATCTAACATACAAGCAGCATTTGCTTTCATTTTCATTTTACATTTTCCTTGTGAATTTTGTAACTACTGTCAAAATCCTGTCTTGTATGAGTTTGTTACTTACAGATACATAAACCTAAATATGGAATCTAAGTAAAAACTAATCTATGTAAGGATTAAATTTCTAAACCATTCTGTTGATCACATTTGGTTACCTTTTGTTTCCGATTATTAGAATTGAATGCTGGGCTTTCTCATTGCACTATATATCTAGCCATTTAAAAAAGTTTTTGTTTTGAGATGGGATCTCACAAAATCATTATGTCACTACATTGCCCGAATCAGACATGAACTCTTGTGATCTGTCAGAGTGCTGAAACTATAGGCCTGCTCAACAGCATGTAGATTATTTTTTTTAAGTTTAAACATTTATTTCAATCATCTATCATTTACCCTCCACTATGAGACATGACTATTCAGCAGGACCAAAACAATGAAAGCAAAACAATGTATTTTACCAACAAGGGATCCCATCACACATGGTTAATCAGTTACACATTCAGAAAGGAGGGCGAGCTGATCCATGCCTGCAATCTTCACATTTGGGTGGCTAAGGCAGGAGGACTGCCGTGAGTTCAACCTGAACTACACAGTGATACCCTGTTTCAACAGACAAACAAACAAAGAAGAAAAGAGGGCATGCAATGACAAGAGAAGAAACTGGAGTTCAATAGGAATCACTTGTGTTTCATGAAGTCACAGTAAACAGCCACAGATAAAAAAAGTTTTCCTCGAGATTACTTTAAAGCAAAAATCTTTCCAGTGAAAGGAGGTATTGAATATTTTCTGACTTTGTCTTGCTCTTGTGTTTGACTTCACAGTCATTAAATGTACTTCTGTCAGGATCAAGCATGAAACTCCTACTTATGCTTCAGTTGATTTCTGGGTTGGCAAACACAATAACCCAGATGACATGTCACCCAAGTCCCTCAAGATAAAGGAAAAGAGCAGACCAAGGGAAAGTAGAAAGGGGATCTTGAAATGGGTTTTCAAAATTAGAATGTTAAAAGTGAGCAAATTAATTGGTTTCCTCATTCCCAGTTCTGGCACGAAAGCATGATTTCCAACATTTTTCTGGGCCTACTGGCAGCATATTGAATAGCTGCATCTAACTTTATTTTGGCTTTCATTTTATCCCTGCTATAAAGTAAAGAACTTCTGCACAGTGAATGAAAGCAAACTAACTGTCCTGCCAATTTAGCTAAATTGTGAAAAAATGCATATTTTCAGTTTTATTGGCTTTCCTACATGTGTATTTCACTATGAATGGTGAAAAGAGTCCAGATAGTTGGGGCATAACTAGCCTGGTCCCCACTGACATATATCCATAACACAGAAATAAAATAGTCTCAGATTCAGATGAAGTGTCTTGATCTTAGTGTCAAGATCTTGATCTTGGGCTAAGCCTTCACAACTTTGTACAGGAGTGACAAATGACAGGCAAGCAAATTAGAGTCCAGATCATTTCTGCACATAACTCCCAAGTGAACAGAAAAGGAGACCAAGCAGAGAAGTCAGGTGGGAGAAGTATGAAGGCTGAGGAGATTTTGCTCACAAAAATCCTTGTAGAGTTAAAGTCATAACATATTGGATCAAAAAATATCACATTTTAAAGATAGACATTTCATCAACTGGGTGATCTAAAGAAAGCTTTTCTGAACCCATGTTTCTTGTACAAGGGAAAAAGTTCTTTTTTCATATTCTTATGCAAGAGATACAGATAAAACATGTTTATGATGCTTAATAGACAAAGCTTCCATTAATCAAAGGATATATTTATTGATGGGGCAGCAATGCAAGTAAAAACATAGTAATTAGACAGGGCCAGCAGACAGGTCAAGCAAGCATACAGCAGTCAGTATGTATAAGATCCTTTTGGAGGCTGTGATCTCCTTGCCAGTTTTTGTAATCAGGAAGAATGGAGAGAGAAAGGAAAAACAGAAAGTTCAAGATGATGCCGCTGAATACCTTCAGTTTAAGAGCTATTATCTCCTTTTGCTCTTTCATCATCTGGGCCCGCCCCTCTGTCATCTTCTCAGTCAACTGTTTGATATGTTCCTGATGACTCAATTCTTTCTGCTGCAGCAACTCCTTGCTTTGCATTTCTATCATTATTTTTGCAGCAACCTCTGCATATTCAGCTTTCATCCATTGCATTGAAAGGAATGAGAGAAATGGACATAGGTTAGTATGATGCCTCACCTCCTTCCTCTGCATATGTTTACTTGTTGTGTCTGCTGACTGCATTGAAAAGTAAGATAATCTCTGCTCTTTTCCAGTTTAAGAATGCCAGATTTACATAATTTATTTAAATTTTTAATAGTTTTTTTTTGGTCATGTAGCCTCCTGACTTGCTCCTCATCTTCAATCTCCTTTTCTTTCTTTGTGAGAGACTGATCTGTCTGTAGAATGGTATTAGTCATATCCTCCTTTAACTGCAAATATTTCTGCAGAATCTTTTCAGCCTTCCAAACCAAGAACACAGGGTTTTTAGAAGTCACCATAAGCATTCCTTTCTGTCCTTCGTGCACCGATTTTTCCTTTAGGAACTGTTTCTTCTAGTCTTGGGGATACTGGTGGCCAAGAGTCTCTGTTAATAAGAATGGACACATGCTCTAGGCTAGCCAGAAAGGCTCCACTCACCTCAAAAATCAATGCCCTCTATAGGAAATTCATGGAAAATAGACTTATGTCTTTAAGTTTAAAGTTAATGTTGCTGTGGTCTCTACAGACCGAGCATGTTCCAGAATGAAGCTTTCATGGAGATAGCAGTTCAGAGAAGGAAGTGAAAGGAGTAAGAAAGCTATGGAAATGTGGGTCAGGTTAACACTGAAAAAGGTGACAACTCAATTGCTAGTTGTTTGTGCTTTCTCTGAGGAGTGCCTAGGGCAGATCTAGTACAATTGGCTTCTCCAGGATGTTACTGAAAGTGTGAATGTAGTGTAGACAGCAAGACACATTGCTGAGTAACTATGATTGATCACACTGACGTTGGAAACCAGCACAACACAGTTGCTTACCTGTATCCCTTTTTTGGGTTCCTCACAGTACTTTTTCTTTAGGTCTTGTACCTTCTGAATAAGGAGACAGTAGCCCCCTGGTTTAGAATAAATTCCTTGTTTCACCTCTTCTTCTAGGGGACTGAAAAAATTTTGAAGTAAAGCTGTACAATGATCTGAAGATGCTATCATATGCTGTTCACAAAAGTTATCTTGCCTTTTGTGTAGCTGAGCCTTTAATACAAAAATAAATGAAAGGAATAGTCAGAGAGTGAGAATATTTTACTTTCAGAGTTTCTGAGAATACTTCTCAAAAAGATGATGACTCCAATTTTTACTAAAGTTCCTTTGTAAATTTGAAATTTGCTCATTTTCTGAGCAGAGATTGTTAGCATTATGCCATATTTTAGAAGTAATCCCTTCTAATTTTTCAAATTAGACCAATGATTTCACATGGAATAAGTGCACCTGAAAATAATCCTTCATTCCATAACTTTGAATAATATTTTCTTGGCTTTTTTTTAGTATCAAACCAGTATTATAACTGCAGATACATAATTTGATTAGAAGATCTAATAATTATGTTTTATTATAATAAAGTGATGATTATCAGATAATCATGAAAGAATAAAAATGTCTTGAAGCTTTGAGTCCATAACAATAAAAGTTTTTCTTCTTACTATCATGATTATCCATATGTAGCTAACACCATTTCAAAATCTTGGAATAATTTATTTTGTCAAAATGGACACTTATTTAATTTCTTTACAGTACTTTGCCTTCTCTAATCCAAATCAATGAACTCTGTGCTAGAAATTACTTATTGCCAATTTTTTTGAAATACTTGTTCAACATCTTTGAAGGAATGTTTCATGACGATCTCGATAGCCTCTCTCTCACAGGCCCTGTGCAAGTCCAGCAGTTCCAAGAAGGTTTCTGTGGGCTGCACCTTCAGGCCCATCTGCTGGTCATAGTGGGCCAAGGCTTTCTGCATGGCAGCTGAGTTCTCTATCTGGGCCAAAGAAGATACTGTGTTGTCCATGCAGGGCAGATCCTCATGGCTAATGCCATTGACATAGGTCAGCACCAGCCTCTCAAGACCTACATATAGAGAACAGGTTATGATGTTTTTTATAATAAAAAAACCTCTTACTTTGTGTAATTCAGCACATGGGTTATCATGTTTTCTCAAAGCACCAGTGTTCTCAGTATCACTCTGCAATTTACTTGAAATGCAACGTTTCAAGATCTGTACTAAATTTATTGAATTAGAACTTCCACTTCAGTAGAATCCCCAGGTGATGTGTATGCCTGCCAAAGATCAAGAATTCTTATTCTACATCTCATAGATTTCTGCTTATTAAACATTTGCATGTATATTAACTGCAAATACCATTAGGGCCAAAATCATATCTCATCATCCCTGTCCACAGTAGGACTTAGATCATCACTCATGGAAGAAGAAATGCAACCCCAGCCAAAGGTACCACCTTTTGAATAATTAGACCTAGCAACACTATCCAAGAGAACTTTCTTTATGTGTTGATAAAACAGTGACTAGTACATGAGCATATGAGCCCTTGAAATATAGCCATATGATGTCAATTTTAAATTTTCTTTTATTTAGGATAATTTAACTTTAAATTCAAATAGTGACAATTGCCTAGTGGCTGCCATATTGCTGAATGAAGTCCAGTTTAATGAGGCAATTTTCAGAAATAAAAAATTTGGTTCTCTTTTTGACCTTTCCTAGCATTTTCCACTAAGAAATTTGATTAGTGAAATCTATTTTAAAGGTTGGTGCCATGTAAAATTTAACACAACAGGAGCAGTAGATTTGAAAGTTTCAGAGCTGAAGCTCATTGTATTTCTTATTCTTGGTCTTATCAATGAGTGAAAATATTGGGAAGAGTACTGACGAGGTCCACTGACCTCAATGTTTCCTGAAAGAGTTTTGGTCGTGGAAGAGGTGAAGATGTAAGAACAGAATTCGGTAACACGTTGCACAAATTCAGAGTCTAGCTCATCATCGTACAGTGTCTGTATCTTGTGCAACATCTTTTCATGAGCAGAACTATTGAAGACAAAACATTTCTTCTGCGGGAAGAATTTCCAGATACAAAGTCAGGGCAGATTAAAATTTTTGTCTCCCTCACTAGTGCCTGCAGGAAGATAAAAACTGTATTTGCCTACTGTAAGGATTTGAACATTTTGGTAAAGTGCCTAACAGCATATATTTTCAGGTTTTGGGCCATGTAGCCACTTCCCTATGAACTCTTTTCAGTTATGATAGAATGACAGAATCTGTAGACAACAAGTAGATCAATGGTTACGGTATTGGTCTAATAACATATATTTCTTTTTATTAATTTTATTTTATGGAAAAAAGCAAATAAGTTTCATAACAAAATAATAGTAGAATAGCAATAGTTAGTACATTGATTATTATTGTCTTGAAAGTAGTGAATCAGAGTACAAGATATGAACATAAAAATTTCTCCAAACAATATTAATAGCAATGATTTTAGCAGGAAGCCTGAGCCATCCCTTTTTTGTGGGTCATACTTTTCCAACATTTAGACTAAGGCACTGTTTGTGCTTTTTTGTTTTAACCCTTCTTTTTTGAGACAGGGTCTTGCTATGTAGCTCAGGCTGGCCTCGAACTTGTAGCAATCATTGTGCCTCAGCCTCCTGAGTGCTAGGATTACAGATGTGCACCCCACACACGGATCACTATTTGTGCTTTATTCTATTTCCTGGGAATATATCTATTGTATTTCATAGTGTTTGATTTAATACACAGGCATGTATCCTAGGGAAATTTGTAAAGTTAACCTAATCATAACAATAGGAAAGGTGAAAAAAGCAGAAATATGTTCTTGCCTGGGTATGGTGGGACATGCCTGTAATCTCAACACAGGAAGGCTGAGGCATGGGGATTGCTGTGAGTTTGAGGGCAGCCTAGGGTAAATAAGCAAGTTCAAAGCCAGCCTGAACTACACAAAAACACCCTGTCGAAAAAAAAAATGCTCTTTATCTGCTGATGAACATCTAGGTTGTTTCCAGAGCTTAGCTATTGTGAATTGTGCTGCTAAAAGGATGAGTATGCACATATCACTACAGTCTGATGACTTTAACTCTTTCAGGAGTACACCCAGAAGAGGCATAGCTGATAAGACCATCCATAGATGGATGGGTAAAGAAAATGTGGCATGTTTACACAATAGAGTTTCTCTCAGCCATAAAGAAAAATGAATTTGTGTTATTTGTGTTGCAGGAAAATGGATGATTCTTTAAACTCTAATGTTAAGTGAAATCATTTACCAACAGAAAGTTAAATATTACATCATTTCTGTCATATGAGAAATCCAAAATACAGACTTTGTGGGGGGGTATGGGGAAAGAGAGCAAGGAAAATTTTGAAGGTCATACACATGAGGGTGAGATCTAAAATTATCAATATATGACATAGATGTATGAATTTCCCCAGTGTAATTAATACATATAATAAACAACACAAATAAAAATAAACTTATTATTCCAACAAAGAAGAAAATATTTTTAAACCAAATACATTGATTCAGGTATTAAACATTAATTTCTGGGAGAAGATAGGTGACAGCGATAGAAAACTGTTTATATAAAGAAAATAAGTAGAAAAATAAAAATAATAATTTATAGTGTTTTTCTATCTCTTTTTACCAATTTCACATCCACATCCCTGCTACCTTGCTTTAGATTCAGGGAACTCTCTACGTAGGCATCTGCGGAAATGGTTTCTCCATCTAGCTCTAGTTTCAGGCAGAAATCTCTCAGGATCCACACAAAGTCTGGGAAGAAACTCATGAAGTCAGCTAAATCTTCCACCTCATCTATGTCAGGTGAGGATTTTGCTCTGATCAGATCTGTCAACTCTGTGACACAGCTGAGGGGCTAAGGAAAACTGGCAAAAATAACAAAACTTCCCCATGCCATATATTCCACAAATTTGCAAACCTGCATTTGCCTTTGTTCTTGAGTGTCACTTCTTTAGTAGATACATGAATTTTTCCTGCACATAAGTTACTGTTTATGTTTTCTGTTTTTGAGTGGGCTTCACCAGGATCCAGAGTAAGGAGCTACTTCCGAATAAAATCCTCATCCTTACTTTCTCAACATCTCCCAGGCCCTCTGTGTCAAGCAGAGCTAGAGTCTGGTCTGGTTTCTCAGGATGAGGCAGACACCACATCCAGATTCCTTTGGTGAGAGCCTACCACTGCAAAAATATTCAACAAACTGCAAGTAGAAGGAAACTACCTTAACTTAGTGAAGTCCAGTTATTAAAATCCCCATTCATCATTATACGCAATGGTAAACCACTGAAAGCTTTTCCTCTAAGCTCAGACATAAGATAACGATGTCTACTTTGGCCATTTGTGTTTAACAGTGTTCTGGAAGAGCTGTCCAAAATAGGCAAGAAAAAAGTAGAAACTACCAAAATTTTGAATGAATAAGTAAAATTACCTCCGTGAATAAATGATGTGGACTCATATATATATAAAACAATAATTATTCTAAATCCTGTTAATTCTTATAAATAATTCAGCTATGTTACTATATATACATCAACAAGCAGAAATAAGTTGTGTTTCTGCACACTAAAAGTGAAGAATATGAGTAAGAAATTAAGAAAACAATCCCACTTACAAGCACATCAAAGGAGTAAACTGCTTCAGAAAAATGAACACAAATTCCAGCCTTAAGACTTAGATACTATAAAGTACAGGATCATTGTTGGATAAAATGAATAACATACAAATCATTAGGAAAACATTCCATATTAATATAAAGTAAGATATATATATATATATATATATATACACCCATAGAATATATTTAGAATGTACAGAATATGTAATATATACATATATTACTTTTTTGAGACAAGATATCACCATATAGTTCAGACCAGCCTTGAACTCACAGCAATCTTCCTCTGTCAGCCTCCCAAGTGCTGAGATTACAACTGTGCAACACTATGCCCAGCTCTGATTTAATATTCTTAATACGTCATTACTATCCAAAGTGATATATAGATTTCATGAAAATTATTTTAATCAAAAGTCCCAATGTACTTCTTGTAGAAGTAGAAAGAAATTTAAACTAAATTTTGTACAATACCTCTAAATACTCCCAAGTAGTAAAAAACAAAATCTTTGAAAGGAAGTACAAATTTGGAGGCATCTCACTTTCGATTTTTTTCACACAGCAAAACTGAAAATCAAAACAGTATAGAATCAGCATGAAGACAGACATAGAGACCAATAATATACTATAAAGAGCCCAGGAATTAGCTTTTACATTTGGTCAAATGATTTTCAGTAACCATGTCCATGAAAGATGCTGAACATCAATAGTCATTTAGGAAAATGTAAATTGAAACCACAAGCATGACCTCACCCACATCAGAATAGCCACTCTAAAAAGAAATGAACAAACAAAACCAAAGAGAAAACAACAAATATTTTCAGAACGTGGAGAAATTAGAACACTTGTGCATTTCTGGAGAGAATATAAAATGATACAGGCAATAAGAAAAGTAGTGTGGTGATTCCTCAAAAAAAATAAATAGAATTACAATTTGAGCCAGCAATTTAACCCCTCGACAAGTCCCCACCCCATGAAAACTTTAAAGCGCAGAATTCAACTGATATTTTTAAACAGGTGTACATATCAGCATCGTTTCTAATAGTCCAAAGGTGAAAGAAAGCCACCTGTCCATCGATGGATGAGTGGATAAACAAACTGATATACACTTATGAAGCTTTAAAAACAAAGGACATTTTGACATATGCCACAATATTGATGAACCTTGGAGACAACGTTAGGTCATGAAAAGACAATTTTTGTTAAGTTTCCACTTAAACACTGTTCGTAGAATAGTCAAATTGTAGAGGGAGAGTTTTTCTTGGATAAGATGAGATCGTTCTAGAGAGGATGGAGGTGATGGCTATGCAAAAATGTCAATTTCCTTATTTTAAAAAAACACACATTTAAAATATTTAAATGAGTAAGTTGTACATTATGTATGTTTTAAATAATAAAGAAAATGGACTATAAATGGAGGTGTTTTTTTTTGTTTTTTGTTTTTTGGGTTTTTTTTTTTTTTGAAGTGGCTGTGCTGGGGACAAAACCTAAAGTGTTTTTTTGTTTTACTTTGTTTTGGTACCGGGGATTGAACTCATGACTGTACACTTGCAAGGCAGGTGCTTAGACTGTTGAGATAAATCCCCAGCCCCCAAACCTAAAGTTTAAAACATACAAGGCAAGCACTGTGTCACTGAGCAATAGCCCAGCCCCAGAGTTTTTTAAACCTTAAAAAATCTATGAAAACTTGTACTTACTTTACGAACATTTTAATAACAGGCTCATAGGATGGTACTATGTAAATTAATTACTCATATAACTGCCTTCATCCTTTTAGAAAAGGATTGGGATTCTGAAAGGCATAGTGGGTGGGGGCAGTTAATGAGCTGAATTTTCACACCTTGGATAGAAGGAACAGCAGATAAAATGTCTACCTGAGAGTGGCAGATTAGCTTGTACTATTTCTCCTTGGCTCGACCAGTCCCTGCCTGACCGAAGTAGGATGCTGGCAGTGTGGTGAGCAGAGGGCTCAGAAGAGCCTTGCTGGTGGCCCTCACCCTTTTTCTTCCCAGCCTGTTTGTTAATCAGGTAGGATTTGCTGGTGGGGCAGAGGCCCATGACAGCCACCACCACAGCGGGCTGGGTGATGGCAGACAGGATGCTCAGAGCTTCCTGACTCACTGTTAGCTGCCCTTCCGTTTCTCAGTGAGGCACACTGGGGCTGGCATGTGGGTCTCAGAGGCCATGTCCAGTCTGTACTCTGGTCTGAAAGGGCAGGGGAGGAAATAGAATCTGCAGTCTTTGTACTAAAAAATTAGATTCATAATATTGCCTAGCAAATCAATATTGTGTGCATCACCAAGATACATGAGGGAAAACTTTTGTTAGGAACTTTTGAAAATATTATTAAAGTAGTTTATTTAAAAAAATGAACTCTTGATACAATAGATAGAAGATCAACATTCCACTGCTCTCAAAACCCAAATCTTCTAGTTATTTTTTGTGAAAAGACTTTTTTGAATTCTGATTAAAATTTTACACAAGACATCAAATAGAAAAGTAGGATATAGAGAATTTCTTTTTCATCCTGGAGTATGTAAGAAATTGCTCAAATATTTATTCATTATTTAATTCTTATAATAATAATGTCCCCCATGAATAAATGCATTCCTTATGTATGCCCTTTGGACAATCCCCAAGGATTTTAGTGTGTTCTTTATTAATGTCCCAAGTAGTTATGTTCATTTCACTGGAATGATGATGCACAGAATTTCTTCCCCAGAAGGAAAGAAATGTAAGTTATTTATTCAGTTGTTACAAAAAATATCTGACCATGTCTGAACATAAGCAGGGACCTTACTGAAGGCTTGCAAGGGGCATAGGCAAGGGCAGCTCCTGACACTGGGCTTCCTGAGCTTCATAGTGCCTGAGTGAACACAGTGAGGTATGAACACACAAATGCAAATACTGGATGATGCTAAAAATCACAATGAAATAAGCATTAGGAAATCAGGAAACAGATTAGGTTAGCTAATTAAGGAGTTGGTCAAATAAAATATATTTTCTGCAATTTTCATTTAAGTTTTGTGCTTTTTTGGCCAAAACAGGAGAAGAGGAAGGAGAAGAAGGAGAAGGAGAAGGAGAAGGAGAAGGAGAAGGAGAAGGAGGAAGAAGAAGGAAGAAGGAAGAAGAAGAAGAAATAGGAAGAGGAAGAGGAAGGGGAAGAGGAAGAGGAAGAGGAGGAAGAGCAGGTGTGGAAGAGGTAGACCACATATAACTGACAATGGGAGAGAGAATTCAGACCAGAGGTAATGGATGGAGGTAGCCCCTGCCCAGGAATTCAGGAGAGGAATTTCTTTCTCAAAGGCAGCAAATTTGTTTGATGTCATGGGGTTGATTAGGCAGGAAAGTGAGCTATCCTTAGTGCTGCACTATAGGAGATTCTACCAGAGGAAGCCCTGGATTAAAGTACAGGACCCCAGTTCTGCTGGTGAGAGGAACAGAGGGAGCGGGCCCTAAGAAATCACCGAGTCTGCACTACTTCTAATGGAAGACATCCAGTTTGAAACCAAGTCCAGATGCATGATTAGCAGGTGAGTTGCTTTCATAAGCCTCATCTTTCTACCTGTGTCTCATTTCTGTGCTTTCCTCTCCAGCAAACAGCCTGTGGGCAGCCCTGACTGTTCCTTAGCTGCAGGAGGAGCAGTTCTGAGCAAGCCGATCAGGGACCTTGGATTTTTAATTGTGTACCCAATCAACACAAAGTCAACAAACAGGAAGTCAAGCTCAGGTCATCCCTGGATGTTTAATTGTGTCCCCAATCAACACAAAGTCAACAAACAGGAAGTGAAGCTCAGGTCATTGCTGGAAAGCAATGAGTGCCTTAATCAATACAACAGGCCTAGGGGACTTGCTGGTCTTGTAAAATCTGGATCCCATCTGATCAACTGTCCTAGCCTCAGTCTCAGATGCAGTCTTTCATGACTGAAGTGGTTTTGAAGGAAAGTAACCTGTCCTTAACAACTTCTGCCCTGCCCCAGGCTGCATGTCTGCCAGTAGAGCTGCTCCAGAGCTGGAGAGGCTGTTGGAAGGGAAGTCAGCATCTTACCTGCTCTTCTGCTGTGTAGGTGTGGGTGAGTTGGCTACTGACTTCTCAGTCTCTCACTTGGTCACTGAGCTTTTATTGCTTCCTCCAATTTTGTGAAACTTTCTGGATATTTTAGCAATCCAAACAGAAATTATTGTAAGAGATTTAGAGTCCTAATAATACACAGCCAAGAATGGGCTCCTTATATTACACTTCTGTTCCAGACTCAATGCCAACTCACTTAAGTGTATTAAACACATAGTAAGCATTTCCCTACAATTAAAAAAAAAAAAACACAAAGCACAGACAGGCCTTGTCAGTTGTTTCAAATCACAGCACCATGAAGAACATGAATCCAAGCAGCCACTTTCTCCTTTCCCTCTCTCCTCTTTTTCCTCCTCTTCTTTTTCCTGAGGTACTAGTGATGAAACCTAGTAGCTTTATACTGAGCTACACCTCCCATGCTGTTTACAGAAGAATGACATACAGGCCACACATGAAAAGATGTAAGGAAGATAGATATTCCATGGTGGAACAAAGAGTGGTGTCATGTTACTTTTTTTAAGCAACACACTTCCCTAGGACTTCCCACCAAATCCAAAACTCACTGCCTCAAGAAAAGTATTAACCCCTCTTAAATTCTAATCATTTGCTCCAGGCCTTGCTATTTAAAGTCTCCAACAGTTTTTAATATTGCCACACAGTGAACAAAGCTCATAGAAAATGAACTAGCAAGGGACACATATATATATATATATATATATATATATATATATATATATATATCATATCTAGACCATAGATAGCATCATCCTATAGTCTTGTTTCTGTACTGTGAAAGAGACATTGCCACTTATGTTGCATGATTGTGATCAGGAATGAATTTACACATAACATAAGATCTTAAAAATCACAGATAAATAGAACAATTATTTTTTCCTGTATTTCACTCAGCAATGTATAGCAAGCTGGTTCAAGAAGGACTGCTGGTTCACGCCCAGCCTGAACAATTTAGCAACTTAGCAAGAAACTGTCTCAAAAAAATTTTACTGTGGAAATCGGTGTGAGAATTAGTAAAAAAATTAAAACTGGAGACTACACTTGGTCCAGTTACTTCCCTTCTTGGTATCTTCCCAAAAGAATTATAAGCATCATGCAACAATGATATATGCTCACCCACATTTATAGCAGCACAGTTTGTGGTAGCAAAATGTTGAAAACAGCCCAAATGCCCATCAGTGGGTCAGAGGATAAAGAAAAGAAGATGTGGGATTTATATACAATGGAGCCTCACTCTGCCATAAAGAAGGATAAACTTGAGACATTTCTAGGTAAATGGCTGCACCTTGAGACCACACTCTTAAGTGAAATAAATCTGTTTTACATGTTTAAACATCACTGTGTTTTTCTGGTAAGAGAAACAAACAGTGTAAATAAGGACCAAAATGTGTAAAGGTACCATGAAATAGGAAGAAAATATTCCAATGGGAAAGGGAACAAGGGAGATGGGAGGGGGAAAGGAAGAAAACGAAAAGAAAAAAAAAAAAGAGAATAAAAGGTAAAAAAGGAAACAAAGTCTTGGAAAGTAAGAGGAGACGTGGGGCTGAGAGGAGAATGACATGCAGGCCTTCTTACCGTGACGCCATCTATCATGTTGTGTGGTACCAAAGATACTTTACCAGAGTCCGAGCAGATGGGGACAAACCAACAAGGACTTTTTTCCTCAAATATGAGCTCCAAAAATCTTTTTTTTTGGTCTATAAAACACATAAAACATTTGCCTTATTATTTAGAAATTAGCAACACAAAACTGACAGAACATATATCTCCATTGCCACCTGATTTTATTTTATTTTTCTCATTTCTCTTTTGACTACCTGCAGTTGAAGATCACGCTACCTGCAGCTTCGTGCATCCACAGAGGCGCCCCAGCATGTGGAGCAGGGCTTGGCCTGCGGTGGAAGCTCGGTGGATGCTACAAGTGGCGAAGCACAAGATGACCCGGATGTGCAGCCAAGCCCACCTGGGTGCCCATCGGAATGTATGAATTTTGAACA